>ML374334.1:2287-29813 GCA_005239525.1 Nicotiana knightiana | reverse complement strand
ATCAATCATGCGACGCGGTCAACATAATAATAATAAGGCTAACCTGCTCGCGAATCATACCTGCGACTCAGGTGCTCATATGAATATACATAAATACAGGGTCAACCTTCTCGCGAATCATACATGCGACTCAGGCACCCAAAGTTACACATATTCACACCAATAAACCATTTTTTTATCAGAAAAGTTAGTTGTTCAATGAAGTGATAAAATTCTCCTTTTAATAAATATGAGTATAATATTTAAAACTTTTGTAGAGATTTACTTGCCAATTTCGACAGGGTTCCAAACTCAATAGGTTTATCCGAAACACAATTATCCAAGGAAGAATCAATTCTCCTTCTAGGTGATTAAGAAAAGTAAACTCTATCCTTCTCAGAGATTTAGATACCAATTGAAAGCATCACATGATGTTTTATTGACAAGGTCATCAGTACAACAAGTAAAGCATGCTAGTGGGTCCTAGACTACCCGAACATGGCATAGTAGTAGCTACGCACGGACTCCCGTCACCTCGTGCGTACGTAGCCCCCGCAATTAATAGCATGTATTCATTTAGTTCACCTAGGGGGATAATTCCCCCTCACAAAGTTAGAAAGGAGACTCACCTCGCTACGAAATTCCATAACCGGCTTCCGAGCCCTTCTGACGACTCCAATGGACGCACAACGCCCCAAAACTATCCAAATAACGATAAACCAATGAAAATATACTCTAATATTTGCAACAATTCAAATTATATAATTTTCCAACTCCGCTCAGAGAATTGACCAAAATGCCCTCGAGCCACGCGCCCGTATTCCAAAGTTTCTCGAAGATATACCCTACCCATAGCGTTACTAACTCAAATATATAATTTACTCAAATATTCATGCTCAATTCGTGGTAGAAATTCAAAATACAAACTTTTAGGTCTTTCCTCCAAAATCCCAATTTTCCTACTAAATTCCATGTCTAATTCATGTATAATCCTTGTATTAATCTTAAAAACATGAAGAAATTACTTACCTAATGATGCTTGGCGGAAAACCCCTCTTGAAGCTCCTCAAAATCACCCACATTAATGAAACAAATGAAGGAAATTGCCAAAATCCCGTTTAAAAGATCAGACTGCCCAGAAAAACCCTCTATGCGATCGCATGAAATGCTTTGCGATCGCATAGGCCAACTATGTTGCCCCAGATTTCCTCTTGTGCGTTCGCATGCCCTCTCCCGCATTCGTACAGGCCAAGTCCCAGAATCCCCTAAACACACCCTTGTGCGATCTCACAACAACCCATGCAGTCGCACAGGGCAATTCCCTGCAACCTCAACTTATCCTTCTGTGCGATTGCATACTTCCAGGTGCGATCGCACAAGCCAAAATTCCAGCCCTCTAGTTTCTTCTCCGCGATCGCATAGCACACCAGTGACACCAGAAAACAGCAACAGCAAAACAGAGAAATATGGTCTGAACTCATCCCGAAACACACCTGAGGTCTCCGGGACCCCGTCCAAATCACACGACTCAGTCCCATAACATCCCACGAACTTGCTCGAGGATTCAAATCACATCAAACAACGCCGAAATCACCAATCGCACTAAAATTCAAACTTTATGAACTTGAAATTTCAAACTTCCACTTCTGATGCCGAAACCCGTCAAATCACCTCCGATTGACCCCAAATTAGTCATATTCAACATTACGGACCTGCTCCAACTTCCGGAATCGAATTCCGAACCCGATATCAAAATTTCCACTTCCGGTCGGATTCTTCAAAACCTTCAAATTTCTATCTTTAGCCAAATGACTTCAAAATGACCTCCTGACATCCGAATTCACTTCCGATCGCACTCCCAACCCCAGAATCACCATACGGAGCTATTCCCAGACTCGGAATCCCAAACGGACATCAATAACATTGAAATGCGCTTCAAGCCAAACTTAGGAAATTCCTTTAAAAATGTTGACTTCCACAATATGCGCTGAAACGCTCCGGGGTCATCCAATACCCGATCCGAATATACGCCCAAGTCCTAAATCATCATATGAAGCTGCAGGAACCTTCGAATCCTGATTCGAAGGTCGTTTACTCAAAATTCCAATCTTAGTTGATTCTTCCAACTCAAGGCTTCTGAAATGAGAATTTTCTTTCCAAATAAACTCTAAACTTCCCGAAATTCAATTCCAACCACACCTACAAGTCATAATACCTGAAACGGAGCTGCTCATGACCTCAAACTGATGAACGACGTGCTAGAGCTCAAAACGATCGGTCGGGTCGTTACATTCTTCTCCACTTAAACAGGCGTTCGTCCTCGAACGTGCTAAGAACTGCTCTGGAGTTATCTGAAATCAATGTTTAGCACCTCGAGCACCTTCCTGTGCTACCACAACCCAGCTGAGTACATTAGCTTGATCAAATCAAAACATTTCTTCTTTTATCCATATAATAAGCTCAGAATCCAGTTCCAAAACCTGAAATTTCTCTGCCACGCCTAGTTCCAATACATAAACACCGTATCAACTACCACACGATATATCAGAATTCGAATGCATACCTTTGCTGAATTAGCACCATGCACCGCCAAAATTCATTATCTAACCACAATGACGTTCCCTGAACCTTAATAGCCAAAATTTCACGAATCTGATGCTCCTGATGCACCTCATAATTTATATACATACATCCTACTATAATGTTGACGATACCACCACAACGGAGGAGATGTGTAGAATTTCATACCCAACTGCAGAGTTAACAAATTATTGAATATCTCATCTTGACTAGAATCACCACCTCATTATCAACCGAATAATGGTAGTTGTCTTTTAATACATTTCACATAATCTTATCACACTTGATCCCTGATCCAATAATCTCGTCTCGCCCAGTATGAACTGTTCAGACAACAAATCATCCCAGTCATGACCAACAGTCTCACATGATACCACATCGCGCCAATAGGCCACAACTCAAACATGATAAATAAGAAATGACTCAGGAAGGGACTACTCAACTCACGCAACTAATGTGAACTTTCTCAGAAAATAGGAAGTAAAACACAAGAAAATAAATATAGAAACCCAACTCATCATCACACTGTTGCGGCTTGCAACCCGATCCAAATATCATAACTGTGGCGACGTGCCACCCAATCAAAATAACATGCCCGTGGCAGCGTGCCAACCGATCCAAATAACATAATCGTGGCAGCGTGCCACCCAATACAAATGACATAAATTCACGTAAGAAAATATACACGGAGCTGAATTGCTCACTATTACAAATTTCTGAATATCGATCATAAGCACGCTAAGTGCATAGTACCATCCCCGGGAGACTGATAAAGCCATATGCTTACAAAACTCAAGCACAACTGAGGTGCGACATACATATATACTCTGGACTCACATAACATCATCACTACGCGGGACCTCAACACATAAGAAATTATCAAGCTGTTTCACAACTCACACGGCACAATCATAATATCACATGAATTTGACGAAGACGGAACAATCACCTAATATTCCAACACCCCTCCCTGAGGAGCCCTATACTGAAATGAACACATTTGCCTCACATGAAGCCCATAACCATATTTAAATCAATTCATACACTTCAAGCCGATTCTGCTCGCAATGAACTAGGCTGATAGCCTTACCCGGGGTCCATAATAACCCACTTCCTCTCATAATACACGAGAGCAACCATCATAGCCGGGAAAACATCCCACAATCCACAACCAACTGGACCGAACGCCTTCCTGGCATAAATTTTCAAACAAGCAATATTGCACTTCCTTATACTTGGTCTAAATCTTCAATCAATCAGGTGACTACATGTCACACTTATACCATCTTCTCGTGGTCATGCTCCCACCACCTTCCACGAGGTAACAAGTCTGCCCATCCATAACACCGACCACACTAAGGCCGCAAAACACATCAAGAACCCATGACCAGGGTACAAAGCCTCTCTCACCGAATATCGATCTCAGGTGACACTGAAGATAACACCAGCTTACTCTGAACTTTCAAATCACAAATCACTTTTTTCCCCTGCTCATCCGAGATCATGACATCCTTGTCAACACAGAACCGCAACCTCGATCCTTACTTCCAGTTACATACTGCTTACTGCACCTAACATGCCAATATGAGATAACGCAAGAATTTCATCATAACTTATGAACCACTAATAGGGTGAACACTTCATCATATAGAAATCTTTTACTTACCTCAATTCAAGAGAACAATAGTAACACTTAAGTGAATTCTCACAATCACCCAACATGCAAATCTTTAAGTAGTGGTCTGAACCACCATAACCCTCCCGGGATCCGCCTACACCTGACAGTCCATAGCACTCGAATGCTCCCAAATTAAATCTGTTACTGCGGCCGTCAAACCTCGTACACACTGTGCAAACCACACACTCAACTCAATCACACTAACAAAACTGATCATTGCCGTAAATGTGCCACTTCAACCATGGCTAATCAATCTATCTTCTTTTAATCATCCTTAACTGCCTCAGAATAATAGTAACTTCCTTCAACTCATAGCAAACTCAACCCCCACTCATCCCGAGTGACCTTGAGTCACGAGACCATACTGCCTAAATCCCGCAACCCGTCTCATACCCTCTTGATAATCTTTCTACAACCCGGAGTTTATTTCTCTCACTCCTCCAATACTATCCTGCATGCTGAAAATAACATAAAACACTCCAACCATTTTCCCTTTCTCAGGAATTATACTGCAAAAGCCCAATTCTTAATCATACTACTGCCCTTAACCCTTAAACGACGCATTCTTAACTTTTGAATTCATTAGGGATACTATGGAGAGTCACCTACTCTGACAGACCCCGAATATAATCAACTCCAAGGCTCTTCTAGCACATGAACGTCCTCTCAATGAAGTACGTGACTGAGTCACTACCATTACAACTCGCCTATGCATTAAGAAAAATTCTGAATCTTCCAAAGCCTAACCCTTGTCCGATAGGACCAACTTTTGCACACATTCATCAAATACCATGCACAATTACCATTTTACTCCTTTCCTTTAGCTGTACTGACTTGCCAATATGCTGACAATCCGCAACCCCATGAGAACACAATCCTACAGCCCAACTGCAGATGGTGGGACTCCCCCACCTAGCCCGAAGCTACTCCTGGCACCACTCTAGACCCTGTTGAGATCCTTTCCCCTTTGTTAACATGAATCTTGCTCAACCGATCCGTCTAATTCTTCCAAATTCTCTTGCTAGCACTCCCTAATTACTCAAATTCTCTAGCACCATTCACGCATCCTGCCTCCTACCGAACAGCCACTAGAATCCCTCACAGAGACTTGCCAACCACATGACCGATAACCTACTCACAGGAGGTAACCCACCTATGTAATTCACCAACTGACACCTTCCAACGACGCTGTACTGCACTATCTCTACGACATCAATACTCCATCCTAAGCCCGTTCTCATTCACCAACCTTACCAGTCTGCCCGCTCCCCATGGACATCTACTAACTGCGCTACAATACCTTCTAATTCACCACTATGTTATCGCTCCCCCACTTTGCGACTGCTCGACTTTCGCTTCTTACACCTGGCCTCCTAGAAATGGAACCACCGCCTAGCCTCAATTCAATATCACTCTCTGCCAACCGCATTCTTCAATACTTCTTCACCGTACTCTGGCCCCATGCACCCGAAGAAACCATGGCACCGACGAACTTAACACATTTCATTCGATTAAGGACGACGATAACATGTCACAGGTGAATGCTCCACCTTACTTGAAAACACCGAGCCTTACTGCTTTATCAATCCAAAAGCTGACCATTTATAGTCCAAATGCCTTTCCTCTGCCGGAACTAAAATGCTGCAATCTCGAAATCACGCCATGAAAAGACCTCCCTTCAGCCATTCATCACCCCCAACATATGGGCAAGCATTCTATCATCATATCGACATCGCGCGATAACCAATCATAAGCATCATCATATCCTGAGCATAGCCTTAAGGCTCTCAGAAAAATCAGCTACTGAGCTGAAACAACATAATATTCTTCTATAGGGCGACAACAACAACCCGAATAACTATGCATGGAAAACATCACGCACCATATCGGTAGCACCATTTAAATCCCTCAAATTTCCGATTCATAGAAAGTGCTTCACAACGAGTAAGATTGAGTAGGAATAAACATAGGCATAAGCCTTAAAGGAATCAAATCGCACGATGAGGAATCAAGAAAGAAAGTACTCTTAACAGCCCTGTAGCCGCTCGAAGATAAGTACAAACGTCTCTGTACCGATCCACAAGACTCTACTAGACTTGCTCATGACTCGTGAGACCTAAGGGAACCTAGAGCTCTGATACCATGTTGTCACGACCCAAAATCTATTAAGGTCATGATGGCATCGGACACCACCGTCAGGCAAGCCAATCATTAATTAATTGAAATAATTTCATGTTTTAACATTTTTCGAAATTATTACCTTTCACTTACAAGTCATAAAAGCGAATAAAAATTTATCAAATAAATACGACAAGTAAACTATTTCATTTATTTAGTTAAATCCCAAACACATCCCAGAACCCGGTGACACAAGTGCATGAGCAATTTTTAAGAATTTATACAATCATTACAAAGTTTGTCCGGGATACAAATTGGACAATGGAATTTAAAACAAAATGAATACAATACGAGGGAGACTCTGTCAGTTGCGGATCGCCTCCGGATGATGCAGCTCGCCTAAGTCTCCAAACCAGCCTCATCTCTATGAAAGTACCTGTGCAATAAAAATGCATAGCAAGTGTAGCATGAGTACGAAAACGACGTGTACTCAATAAGTCGCCCGCCTAACCTCATAGAGGTAGTGACGGAAGGTCGAATCAGACACTTGCTAGAGGTCAATTTAATATATTTAGGTGAGACACTAAGCATGAATGTCATAGACAATTTCTTAAAATCAGGAATTAATAATATCAACTCCTTCCACATCTAACACTTTAAATCTTCGTCATTTCAGTTGACAATTTAAATCATAATCCGGGATAAGAAACGACATGCTTATTTCATATTTTACACATAAATTCTCCTTCCTCATAACTGGCCATTAAAACTTCCTTATGCCGATAAACATGTATAAATCACAGCAAATATGCAGTAAATATCATGCGGAAGCACTGCCGAGGGTCGACGGCCCGAACCAACATAAACATAAAGTGTGCACTGTCGAGGGTCGAACGGCCCGAACCATAGATGCATCTATTTTTCCCGCTCGCGTATCAATCATGCGACGCGGTCAACAATAATAAGGCTAACCTGCTCGCAAATTATACCTTCGACTCAGGTGCTCATATGAATATACATAAATATATGGTCATCCTGCTCGCGAATCATACATGCGACTCAGGCACCCAAAGTTACACATATTTACACCAATAAACCACATTTTTATCAGGAAAATTAGTTGTTCAATGAAGTGATAAAATTCTCCTTTTAATAAACATGAGTATGATATTTAAAACTTTTCTGGAGATTTACTTGCCAATTTCGACAGGGTTCCAAACTCGATAGGTTTATCCGAAACACAATTATCCAAGGAAGAATAAATTCTCCTTCTAGATGATTAAGAAAAGTAAACTTTATCCTTCTGAGAGATTTAGATACTAATTGAAACCATCAATGATATTTTATTGACAAGGTCACCAGTACAACAAGTAAAGCATGCTAGTGGGTCCTAGACTACCCGGACATGGCATAATAGTAGCTACGTACGGACTCCCTTCACCTCGTGCGTACGTAGCCCCCGAAATTAATAGCATGTATTCATTTAGTTCACCTAGGGGGATAATTCCCCCTCACAAAGTTAGAAAGGAGACTCACCTCGCTCCGAAATTTCATAACCGGCTTCCAAGCCCTTCCGATGACTCCAATGGATGCACAACGCCCCAAAACTATCCAAATAATGACAAACCAATGAAAATATACTCTAATATTTGCAACAATTCAAATTAAATAATTCCCCAACTCTGCTCAGAGAATTGACCAGAATGCCCTCGGGCCCATATGCCCGGATTCCGAAATTTCTCGAAGATATACCCTAACCATAGCGTTACTAACTCAAATATATAATTTACTCAAATATTCATGCTCAATTCGTGGTAGAAATCTAAAATACAAATTTTTAGGTCTTTCCTTTAAAATCCCAATTTTTCTACTAATTTCCATGTCTAATTCATGTATAATTCTTGTATTAATCTTAAAAACATGAAGAAATTACTTACCTAATGATGCTTGGCGGAAAACCCCTCTTGAAGCTCCTCTAAATCGCCCACATTAATGAAACAAATGAAGGAAATGGCCAAAATCCCGTGTAAAAGATCACACTGCCCAGAAAACCCCTCCATGCGATCGCATGAAATGCTTTGCGATCGCATAGGCCAACTATGCTGCCCCAGATTTCCTCCTGTGCGTTCGCATGCCCTCTCCCACTTTCTCACAGGACAAGTCCCAGAAGCCCCTAAACACACCCTTGTGCGATCGCACAACAACCCATGCGGTCGCACAGGGCAATTCCCTGCATCCTCAACTTTTCCTTCTGTGCGATTGCATACTTCCAGGTGCGATCGCACAAGCCAAAATTTCAGCCCTCTAATTTCTTCTCCGCGATCGCACAATTGGGACCGCGATCGCATAGCACACCAGTGACGCCAGAAAAGAGTAACAGCAAAATAGAGAAAAATGGTCCGAACTCATCCCGAAACATACCCGAGGCTTCCGGGACCCCGTCCAAATCACACGACTCAGTCCCATAACATCCCACGAACTTGCTCGAGGATTCAAATCACATGAAACAACGCCGAAATCACGAATCGCACTAAAATTCAAACTTTATGAACTTGAAATTTTAAACTTCCACTTCCGATGCCGAAACCCGTCAAATCACCTCCGATTGACCTCAAATTTTGCACACAAGTCATATTCAACATTACGGACCTTCTCCAACTTCCAAAATCGAATTCCGAACCCGATATCAAAATTTCCACTTCCGGTCGGATTCTTCAAAACCTTCAAATTTCTATCTTTAGCTAAATGACTTCAAAATGACCTCCGGACATCCGAATTCACTTTTGATCGCACTCCCAACCCTAGAATCACCATACGGAGCTATTCTCAGACTCGGAATACCAAACGGACATCAATAACATTGAAATGCGCATCAAGCCAAACTTAGGAAATTCCTTCAAAAATGTTGACTTCCACAATATGCACTGAAACCCTCTGGGATCATCCAAAATCCGATCAGAACATACGTCCAAGTCTGAAATCATCATATGAAGCTGCAGGAACCTTCGAATCCTGGTTCGGAGGTCGTTTACTCAAAATTCCAATCTTAGTTGATTCTTCCAACTCAAGGCTTCTGAAATAAGAATTTTCTTTCCAAATAAACTCTAAACTTCCCAAAATTCAATTTAGACCACACCTACAAGTCATAATACCTGAAAGGGAGCTGCTCATGACTTAAAACTACTGAACGACGTGCTAGAGCTCAAAACGACCGGTCGGATCGTTACAGGAGGCATATTTGGATCTTGCTGATAAGATGGTGGAGAAGAATCCTGAACAAGCTGTAATGAGTTCTTGTATTTTACTCAAATAAATTGAAGTATTAATCACTAGAATTTAGAATAAAATATATTACTCTTTGAGTCATATGTAAAATACAAGATGGAAAAACAAACTAAAATGTCATTTCGGCATAATAACATATAAAGAGGGGAAAATAGAGATAGAGTGAGGCTAATTATACCTTGAATTAACTTAAAAAATAAAGTAACAAATAATACTAAAAAATACTATTGATAACTTCAAATAATAAAAGAATAAAATTTTAGGAGTAAGTAAATTCATATTATCTATATAAATTAAATGGTGAGTAATAGTAATCATTAAGTTATGTGACAAGCTAATAAAAAATGGCGTGATAATATAATAATATTAAGTAAGGAATAATGCTATAACGACATACACGGAACAAGAAGATAACAAAATCAGCTTAAAATAAATTATAAGAATTTTTGATTTTGAAATGAGAAAGGTGTTTGAATTATGTTGAGAAAAGTTAAACGAAGAAATTTCTAAGTAACTCATCAAAAATTTAAAAATATAATAAATTTATAATAAAGGTCCTTTTAATAATAATTGAAATTAAAACACAAAATATTATGCTATAAAAACATTTTAAAAAAATTATACTGCTAATTGTACATAGTGCTAAAATATTAGTTATTAAAATAATGCTAAACAAATTAATCAAACGCTTCACCCATAATTACTAGTATAATAGAATACTTAAAAATGTATTATTCCAAGTTCTGGATCTCTGTAGTTATAAATGTGGGAACTACTAGTTTAGTCTTTAGAAAATTCAAAATGCTAAAGGAAAGAAAATGATAAATAAAGATTTTAAAAAATATAAGTCATTTACAAATAATAAAGTGAACAAATGATGTAATAATATACTAAACAAGACATGATTTCTGTTATAAAAATAAGCATATGCGTAACTCAAAAATATAGTGTTTGATAATGACACGAGGTTAATTATTATAAGACTTACAAATCAAGTTACTGAAGCAAAATTTTTATCAAAACATATGTTGGATAAAAGGTGATCATTGTAACGATCTGGCCGGCCGTTTTGGGTGTATTAGTCCTAATCCACTATTGCCTTCTCTGTGTTATATTGTGGATACATGACTTGTCGGGATGTTTGATTTTGGTTTCGGGTGAGTTTCGAAGTGAAATAGGACACATAGTTCCTACAATGGAAGTTTAAGTCGTAGAAGTCGACCGTAGTTAGACTTGTGTGAAGACGACTCCGGAATGGAGTTTTGACTGTTCCAATAGCTCCGTAAGGTGATTTTGGTCTTAGGAGCGTGTCCGAACGTTAATTTGGAGTTCCGTAGGTCGTTTCAGTGTTAATTGGCGAAAGTTGAAAAGTTGAAAGACTTTATGAAGTTTGACTGGGAGTGGATTTTTTGATATCGGGATCGGACTCCACTTCTGAAAGTTGGAATAGGTCTGTAATGTCAATTATAACTAGTGTGCCAAATTTGAGGTCATTCGGACTTCATTTGATAGGGTTCGACATCAAATCTAGAAGTTAAAAGTTTATAAGTTCCTTAGGTTTGAATTAGGGTGCGATTCATATTTTTGATGTTGTTGGATGTGATTTAAGGCCTCGACTAAGTTCGTATTGTGTTTTAGCACTTGTTGGTATGTTTGGTTGAGGTCTAAGGGCATGGGGTGTGCAAACCATGTTCGGCACATTTCAGATGTTGAGGAGTTGCTGAATCTGGTGCTTCTGGTTTCCTACTATGCGATCGCATGGTTTGGACCGCGATCGTGAAGGGTTTTTTATATGGACTGATGGTTTTTACTCTACGCATTCGCAGAGAGGGGGATGCAATCGCAGAGGTTTGGCTTGCAGTTAATCGTGAATGCGTGGTGGAGTTCGCGTTCGCGAAAGAAGAGTTGCCGAAGCTGGGGCTGAGGCAGTCGTGCTACGCGATCGCGTAGCCTGTGATGCGAACGCGGTGTTGAGGCAGTGTTGTTATCTGCATTCGCGAGAGCTTTTACACGATCACGAGGGGTTAAGTTGAGCCGGGCAGAAATTGTCTTACGCGATCGCGGGTGGATTTACGCGCTCGTGTAGTGTAAATAACTGGATAGCAGACTTAAGTTTCAAAATCGAGGGTTTATTTCATATTACACAATTTGGACTTTGAGAGCTCGGTTTTAAGGCGAATTTTCATGGGATTTTCAGAGGGATTGTTTAGGTAAGAGGTCTTAACTCGTTTTTGATTAAATTCCACTAATCTATCTTTGATTTCATCATTTAATTTGGGATTTGGGTTGAAAATTGGGGGAAAAGAAGGAAACTTCTTAGGCCAAATTTTAGGGATTTGAGCGAGATTTTTGTATTGTATATGTGCAATTATTTTATGGTTGGACTCGATATCGAATGGGTGTTCGATTTTTGTAATTTTGGTTGGGTTCCGAGATGCGGGCCTGGGTTGACTTTTTGGGGCAATTTTTTAATTCTTTGCTAAGATCATAATTTATTCATTTAAATCAGTTTCCTATAGTTATATTTATAGTATGAAATTATTTTAGCTATATTCGAGCCGTTCGGAGTTAGAAAATCGAGAGAAAGACCTTCTAATTGATTGATTTAGCGTGGGTTGAGGTAAGTGACTTGTTTAACCTTGTGTGGGAGAAATTCTCCTTAGGATTTGGTATTGTTGTGATAATTGTGATATGTGGAGGCCGTGTACGCAAGGTGACGAGTGCGTACACGAGCTAAATGTGAAAATTTCGATTTTAGCTAACTCATCCAATGAGATTGAAATTTTTGTTTTAGCTACAGTGTGATAAGGTGGGCTAAAACGCGGGGTGCTATTTCGGAAAAATAATTTTCAAAACTAAATGTAAAATCTCCTGTGGTGATACAAGGAATGGATCATGAGTTAACTTTATGATTTGGGACTACGAGGCGGTACATCGGGAGTGCCCTTGTTGATCTTATTTATTTGTTGTATTGTTTGGTTGCTGTTTCTTTAATGTGTAAAAGTCTTGTTTTTCTTTCGTGTTACTATTAGATTTTCCTTGATTCCGTGTTGTTACTTCCTGTAAATTCTTTATTGTTTCACTTCTCTGTCATTTTCATTATATTATTTTATCTTTTGTCTTGTTACTTATTATCTTCAGTAGGACCTTGACCTGACCTCGTTACTATTTTACCGAGGTTAGGCTTGGAATTTACTGGGTACCATTCTGGTGTACTTATACTAAGCTTCTACACATGTTTTGTGCAGATCCAGGTACATCCTATTAGCCTCGGTATTTGCACGTTGAGTTGCTTGCTTTGGAGATTTTAAGGTACACTTGCCCGCGTCCGCAGGCTCGGAGGCCCTATCTACCCTGTTCTTTTCTTATTTCTTTACATCTTTATAGACAATGATGTAGTTCAGTACTGTATCTAGAGCTTGTTACTTATATTTTCACCGAATTTTGGGAGATGTACATGTTGAGTTGTGGATTTTATTTCCATAGTTGTTGATGTTTTTGAGATTAAAATAATCATTTCTATTATTCCGCATATTTTTTAGGTTTACCTAGTCTTAAAGACTAGGTGCCGTCACGACATCCTACGAAGGGAAATTGGGGTCATGACAAGTTGGTATCAGAGCTCTAGGTTCATAGGTGTTAGAGTCACAAACAGATTTAACAAAGTCTTGCGGATCTGTATGGAGACGTCTGTACTTATCTTCTGGAGGCTATGTAATTATTAGGAAAAGCTTCACTTATTTGATTCTTTATCGTTCGAAATTTTGACTTTGGATTCTAAATCCCTGTCTTTCTATCTTCTCACAAATGGTGAGGACATGTAAAACTGGATCATATGACCAGACACCCGGGCCCCCTGTTAGAGCCGTGAGAGGCCGGGGACGGGGTAGAGGACGAAGACGCCCACATGGTGCAGAAAAATCACCCACACGAGCTGCTACAAAGGAGCCCCCAGTATCTCCAGTTGGAGGGCAGGCATCTGAGACGCCCGTTACTGCACCAGCCCTCAAGGAGACTCTCGCCTAGGTTTTGAGCATGTTCGGCACTTTGGCTCATGTAGGGTTGATACCACTTGCTCCTACCACATCTCAGGCCAGGGGAGGAGCACAGACTCCCGCCACACATACCCCATAGCAGCGGGTCCTGGTTGACCCGGCCCCAGGGGTCATACCAGTTCATCCAGTAGCCCCAGTTCAGCCCGAGGTTAGGGAAACAGTTTCTGATGGGGAGCAGCTCAGGCTCGAGAGGTACAAGAAGTACCACCCTCCTACTTTCAGTGGCTTGGCATCAGAGGATGCCCAGCGGTTTCTTGAGGAGTTCCACCATATCCTCCGTACTATGGGTATTGCAGAGTCTAGTGGGGTTACTTTCACTACGTTCCAGCTTAAGGGAGCGGCTTATCAGTGCTGGAGAGCATATGAATTGGGTAGCTTGGCTGAGGCAACTTCACTCACATGGACTCAGTTCTCAGATATGTTCTTAAGGGAGTATGTTCCACAGAGTCTCAGAGATGCATGACACATAGAGTTTGAGAAGTTGTGCTAGGGTTCTATGACCATGTCGCAGTATGTGGTCCGGTTAAGTGATTTGGCCATGCATGCACCACCCTTGGTTGCTATTGTTGGAGAGCGGGTCCATCGATTTATCAAAAGGCTCCCAGTATCATATTTAGCATAGTCCGAGAGTTGGAGATGGACTTCGCATACCAGTAGATCATGGCGATTGCTAGGAGATTGGAGGGTATGTTGACTCGGGAGAGAGAGGAGAGGGAGGCCAAGAGGTCTCGAGATTCTAGCACATATAGTGGTACCCGTGCCCCAGTTTCAGCTCGTCATGGTAGGGGCTATATGAGTCGCCCTGTTCATTCGGCACTTCTAGCTTCCAGCGGCATTCTGTCCACTCCTAGGCCTCAGCTCCCTATTATGCACCACCATTGTCTATTGCACCTCCTTCACGTGATGCTTTCAGCGGTCAGTCCAGCCGGTCAGGCCCGAGCCAGCCACATCAGCCACGTCCTCGGAGAGCTTGTTTTGAGTGTGGTGACACTCATCACATGGTGAGGGATTTCCCTAGACTCAGGAGGGGTGCACCTCCACAGACTACTCAGGCTCCGCATATTCCACTTGGTCCTCAGGCTTCTCAGTCGATGGTGGTCGCACCAGTTGCCACCCCACCTATACAGTTATCTAAAGGTGGAGGTCGGGCAGGTAGAGGTCTCTCTAGAGGGGGAGGCATGCCAGATTTTATGCTCTTCCTGCTAGGACGGAGGCAATTGCTGATTTAGTCTTCACATGTATTGTTCTGATCTGTCATAGAGATGCACCAGTCTTATTTGATCCAGGCTCCACTTATTCCTATGTGTCATCTTGTTTTGCTTCGTATTTGGGTGTATCCCGTGATTCTTTGAGTTCTCTTGTCTATGTGTCCACACCTGTGGGAGATTCTGTTGTTGTTGACCGTGTGTATCGGTCGTGCTTAGTTATTCTTGGTAGTTTTAAGACCATAGTTGATCTACTGTTGCTCAGTATGGTAGATTTTGATATTATTTTGGGCATGGACTGGTTGTATCCCTATCATTCTATTCTCGATTTTGATGCCAAGATCGTGACGCTGGCTATGCCAGGATTACCACAGATAGAGTGGAGAGGTGCTTCAGATTATGTTCCTAGCAGAGTTATCTTACTTCTATATGCTCAGCGTATGATTGAGAAGGGGTGTAATGATTATTTAGCTTTCATGAGGGATGCCAGTGTAGATACTCCTAACGTGGAGTCAATTTTGGTAGTGAGGGATTATGCAGATGTATTTCCGGTGGATCTTCGGGGTATGCCGCCTGACAGGGATGTAGATTTTGGCATTGATTTGTTACCGGACACTCAGCCCGTTTTCGTTCCACCATATCCCATGGCCCTAGCAGAGTGAAAAAGTTAAAGGAGCAGTTGCAAGAGTTGCTTGATAAGGGCTTCATTCGGCCTAGTGTACCGCCTTTGGGTGCTCCAGTCTTGTTTGTAAAGAAGAAAGATAGTTCTATGTGCATGTGTATTGATTATCACTAGTTGAACAAGTTTAAAGAACGAGTATCTTTGCCACGTATTGATGACCTATTTGATCAGCTACATAGTGACAAAGTGTTCTCTAAGATTGACTTGCGTTCAGGCTATCATCAATTGAAGATTCGGGAGCTAGATATTTCGAATACTGCCTTCAAGACTCGGTATTGGCATTACGAGTTCCTTGTGATGTCTTTTGGGCTGATCAACGCCTCAGCATCATTCATGTACTTGATGAACAGTGTATTTCATCCCTATCTTGACTCCTTCATCATTGTGTTTATTGACGACATTCTAGTGTACTCCTGAAGCTGGGAGAATCATGAGCATCACCTTAGGACTGTGCTTCAGACGTTGAGAGAAAAGAAGTTGTATGCAAAATTTTCAAAGTGTGAATTCTAGCTTGATTCAGTGGCATTTTTGGGTCCTGTAGTGTTGAGTAAGGGGATCAAGGTGGATCCAAAGAAGATTGAAGCAGTGTAGAGTGTGCCCAGACAGTCTTCAACTATGGAGATCCGGAGTTTTCTTGGTTTGGCGGGGTATTACTGTCGATTTGTAGATGATTTCTCGTCTATTGCAGCACCTATGACCACATTGACCCAGAAGGGTGCTCCGTTCAGGTGGACCAAGGAGTGTGAGGAGAGCTTTTAAAAGCTCAAGACAACTTTGACCAAAACCCCAATGTTGGTATTGCCATCAAGTTCGGGGTCTTATACTATGTACTATGATGCGTCGTGTATTGGTCTCAGCGCGGTGTTAATGTAGGAAGGTAGGGTGATTGCCTACGCTTCTAGACAACTGAAGGTGCATGAGAAGAACTATCATGTCCACAACCTCGCGTTAGAAGATATTGTTCATTCCTTGAAGATATGGAGGCACTATTTGTACGGTGTCCCTTGTGAGGTCTACACTGATCACCGGAGTCTTCAGCATCTGTTAAAACAGAAGGATCTTAACTTACGACAGCGGAGGTGGTTAGAGTTGCTTAAGGACTATGATATCACTATTCTATATCATACCGGGAAGGCCAATGTGGTGGCCGATGCCTTGAGTCGCAAGGCGGAGAGTTTGGGCAGCTTAGCATATCTACCGGTAGCAGAGAGGCCATTAGCGTTGGATGTTTAGGCCTTGGCCCACTAGTTTGTTAGATTGGATGTTCGTTGAGCCGAGCCGAGTTTTGGCTTGTGTGGTTTCTCAATCTTCTCTCTATGATCGTATCAGAGAGCGTCAGTATGATGACCTCTATCTGCTTATCCTCAAGGACACGGTTCAACACGGTTATGCCAAGGAGGTCACTATTGGAGATGACAATGCACTATAGATGCAGAGCAGGCTATGTGTGCCAATGTATATAGCTTGCCTGAGCTGATTCTCCAGAAGGCTCACATTTCACTGTATTCCATTCATCCAGGTGCCGCGAAGATGTATCAGACCTGAGGTAGCATTATTGGTGGAGGATAATGAACAAGGACATAGTGGAGCATGTAGCTCGATGCCTAAATTGTCAACAGGTGAAACATGAGCATCAACAGCCAGGTGGATTGCTTCAGAGGTTAGAGATCCCAGAGTGGAAATGGGAGCAGATCACTATGGATTTTGTTGTTGGACTCCCATGGAGAGGATGCTCGATGTAGTTTGGGTGATTATGGATAGATTGACCAAGTCAGCTCATTTCATTCCAGTGGTGAGTACTTACTCTAAAGAGCAGCTAGATCAGGTTTATATTCGCGAGATTGTGAGGCTTCATGGCCTGCCGATATCTATCATCTCTGACCGGGGTACGCAGTTTACATCGCGGTTCTGGAGAGCAGTACAACATGAGTTAGGTACTCGAGTTGAGTTGAGCACAGTATTTCACCCTCAGTCGGACGGGCTGTCCGAGTGCGCTATTGAGATTTTGGAGGATATGCTATGTGCATGTGTGATGGAGTTTGGGGGTTCATTGGATTCGTTCTTGCTTCTTGCGGAGTTTGCCTACCATAAAAGTTATCAACCAAGCATTTAGATGGCCCCGTATGAGGCTTTGTATGGTAGACAGTGTCGGCCCCCAATGGGTTGGTTTAAGCCGGGCGAGACTAGGCTATTGGGTACATACTTGGTTCAGGATGCTTTTGAAAATGTTAAATTGATTTAGCATCGACTTCGTACAGCCCAATCCAGACAGAAGAGTTATGCAGTCGGAAGGTTTCCGATGTTGCATTCATGCTTGGGGAGCAGGTCTTGCTCTGGTTTCGCCCATGAAGGGTGTTATGAGGTTCGGGAAGAAGGACAAGTTGAGCCCTAGGTATATCAGGCCTTTCGAGATTCTTGAGAGGATTGGAGAGGTGGCCTATAGACTTGCACTACCACCTAGTCTAGTTGTAGTTCATCTAGTGTTCCATGTTTCTATGCTCCAGAAGTATCATGACGATCCGTCTTACGTGTTGGATTTCAGCTCAGTCTAGTTGGACAAGGATCTGTCTTATGTTGAGGAGCCGGTGTCCATTTTGGACAGGCTGATTCGAAAGTTAAGGTCGAAGAACATTGCTTCAGTGAAGGTTCAGTGGAGGGGTCAGCCAGTCGATGAGGCGACTTGGGAAACTGAATACGATATGCGTAGCCGTTATCCTCATCTTTTAACCACTTCAGGTATGTCTCTATACTCGTTCGAGGACGGACATTTGTTTTAAGAGGCGGAGGATTGATGGTAGGTTATAATCTCGTATTTTAGTCGCTTATTGCACTCTAATTTACTGCACTTTACTCATTTTGAGCTTTAATTGATAGTCTTTTGCACTTATTGTGTGTTTTATGCCTTGTAGGAGTGATTCCAAGCTATGTAGATGTTATGAAATGAATTTGAGCAATTTGGAGCTTTGTAGTCTGAGTAAAATCCCAAGGGATTAAGACGAGATTGTGTTCGGGGGTCGAGGACCAAGTCTGTACGTCAAAAATCGAGATTCAATCTGTACTCTGAGAAAAGTCCACAACCGCGGCGCGTGGCATGCCGCGGCTGTACGATTTTTTGTTGCATGTTAGAATCAACTCTCTATATTTCCCCACTAATGTCCCGCATGGCGTGTCAGCCCATGCAGCGCGCCTGTGCAATGTTTACATAGTGAATATCCTATTTTGGATAGGAGACGGTGGTTTAATTTAGGCCTGACCCTACGTGGTATAAATACATGGAAAACTTTATTTCCTAAATTTTGACACATATTCTACCTAAGGAGGCTAAGGTGGAGTTGGAAGAACACGAGCACAAGGATTTCATCATTTCTTCCTCACTCAATACCCGAGTTTGGATTGAATTTATGTTGTCATATCTTCTAATTATATTTGTGATGAATTTCTCCATATCTATAGAGTAGTTCTATTTAGGGTTTGATGGATTTGGTGAATGATGATTGTTTGTGGACTATAACTCTAGTTTTATGTATTGAATCGTTTTGGATGATTTAATTGTTGCATCTATATTCACTAGTTCAAGTAATCGAGAGAGACATAACTTGTGATATCTTTGCATTATATTGTTGGTTGAGTTCACAGATTCTTCCTAATAATCGAATGAGGCTAGTTGAATCATTGATTAAACCTAGTTAGGAGGATAATCGAGAGAGGTTCTCCTAGAGACCAATCCACTACACATTCGTGCATATCTTCACGTGCTTAAATTGTTTCATCTTGTAAGGTTGAAACTTAATCTAGAGAGGAGTTTTGACGAACGTTTGAAGTGATAATTGAGTGAATTAGAGAGACTCACTTAAATATTAGAAGTGAATTATCTAGAGTTAGATCCCAAACAATTATCTTGCACCTATCCTATTAACCCCTGTTTTCTCCCATTGATAACTTCCTTGCTTATCTTTGTTTTGATTGTCATTGGTCAATAGCTTTAGATTCTTAGTTAATTTTAGTTAGAAATCATTTTAATATCAATTGTTGATTCTCTTGTATAGCGATAAAGCTAGAAACTACGAGAATACTATTTAAATTCTATCCCTATGGATACGATGTTATACTATACTATATTTGATTAGCGAGCATAAATTATGTGTGTGTTTCGAGCTTGTCAAATTTTAGCGTTGTTGCCGGGGATTGGCAATCAATAGTGTTTGAAATAGTTTGTAGTGCTCATTCAGGAATTTTTCTTTTTATTTTATTTTATTTTCTCTTTTTACGTTTGGTGTTGTTGACTGTGCGCAGGTTACAGGCTGAGTTTGGTGCATGACTCGAACTTCTGCGAAGGAAGTGCTACCATACGAGCCATAATTTGAAAAAAAACTGCGACAGCTGAGGAAGGAAAGAGATCTCACCAAGACATTAGAAAAAGTTGGGCAAAGAAACTATGGTTGGAAATGGTGATGATAATGTAGATTTGGCTACAGGAGAGGCAGCCCAACAAAGAGAACAAGCTGCACGGGATGATGAGGAAGCAGCTATCAGAGATGCAAAAATTATCTACGAAGAAGAGAGGGGCGGGGAATTGCTCAAAATAAACCTTTGGGTGCAGACCAGTTCGGAAATATAGCTCCCATGCCTGGGAGATCACTGCACGATTATGCTATACTGATGTACAATCAAGGATTATCAAGTGTTAGACCGCCTCCAATTGCAGCTAACAATTTCGAATTGAGGCAATGGTTGCTTCAAACCCTTCAGAATTATTGTGTCTTCAGAGGGAGGCCAAAAAAACATCCATATACACATCTAATGGACTTCGAGGATATTATAAACACCTTTCAATACAATGGTGTGTCACAATATGCAGTGTACTTAAAGGCATTCCCCTTCACAATCAAAGATAATCAAAATAGTGGCTTCAAAGCTTGCCCACGGGATCAATTAGAACTTGGGAGGAGATGACCAGAAAATTCCTTGATAAATATTTCTCCTCAGCTAAAATGGGCATGTTTAGAAGGGAAACCCATAACTTTTTCCCGAAAGATACTGAAATTGTTTTTGAAGCACGTGAGAGGTTTAAGGAGATTGTGTGAAAGTGTCAACATAGCGGAATTGAACTCTGGATGCAACTCCGGGACTTTTGGGATGGATTGACACCGACCTCACATAGAACATTAAGCAATGCAGCTGGAGGCCCTTTGATGAAGAAGACTCCAGAGGAGATAGTTACAATTCTTGATGAGTTATCTGAGGATGCAAATCAGTGGCTCTTTGAGAGTGCTGAAAGAAGAAGATCGACTGGTGTTCACCAAGTTGACGCTACTACATCTGTGCAGGCACACCTTGATGCCATGGCTAAAGGAATACGGAAGCTGACCTTAGCCTCAATACAAAATGAGCCTCATACAGCTTGTTATATATGTGGAAGAGGACACCCTACTATGAGTGTCAAGCCTCAATTGAGGAAGTGAATGTTGTGGGAAACTACAACTTTAATGCAATGGGTCAGAGGAACCCTAGTTTTTAATGGAGTTCACCTGGAGGTACTGCAAACTCTTGGCAACAAAATAACTCTAGACCCCAAGGACAAGGAGCTCCAACATACCAAAATCAGCAGAGGCAGCAATTTCAGCCTCAACAGCCCGTGCAACCTGTTCTAGAGGATCTAATGAAGGTGTTCTTTTTCAAGACATATGAGAGGTTGGACGCCCATGGAGCAACTATCAAAAAATGGGCACATCTTTTCGAAACCTGGAGAGACAAGTGGGACAGATTGCAACAATATTATCTGAGAGGGCTCCAGGAACTCTCCCCGCCGATACTGAGAAAAACCCCAAAGAAATAGTGAATGTTGTAACTCTAATAAGTGGGCAAGTGTTGAAAGATCCCCCCTGATCCAAAAATATGTGATACTTGAAATATAAAGTGGGGAGAAACTTAAGAGTAATGTTGATAAAAAGAATAAGGGAGAAACTTTGGGAAGGGAGGAACATGAGGAGAGCAAGCATATGTCGGCGCTACCTTTCCCTCAAATTCTATACAGAGAAAAGTTGAACAAGCAATTTGAGAGATTTTTGGATATGCTGAAATAGGCTCATGTAAATTTTCCTTTCACATACGTGCTCTCACAAATGCCTATTTATGTGAAATTCTTGAAGGAAATCCTGACAAAGAAGAGGAAGATAGAAGAGACCTCAGTGGTCAAGCTCATTGAGCATTGTAGCGGGATATTGCAAAAAAAAACTCTCACAAAAGTGTGGATACCCATGGAGTTTTACTATTCCTTGCTCATTCAGAACTATACAGTTTGATAAGTCTTTATGTGATTCTGGTGCTTCAATTAATTTAATGTTTCTATCTATTTACAGGAAATTGGAGAAGGAGATTAGATAGATAAGGTCGGTGCCAATATCTTTGCAGCTGGCAGACCAAATGACTTTAATACCCGAAGGGATAGTGGAAGATGTGTCATCTGGGTGAATAAGTTTGTATTCCATGTGTATTTTATAGTGGTGAAAATAGAGGAAAACAAGTAGGTCCCCTTATCCTAGGAAGACCATTCTTAGCAACAAGTAGAGATATATTGGATATACACGAGATAAAACTCATGCTTAGAGTGGGTGAGGAGACTGTTACTTTCAAGATGGATGTAGAAACGGGGGCACAAAAGGTGCGAGTGTTGAGTGGAAAGTGAAGGGCTCAAAAGAGAAAGTTGCGGTGAGTGAGAAAGATAAATGTGGGGTGTACCCCAAGAAGGCTGAGAAGAAGTTGTCTACATGGATGTGCGCATTGGTTCGAAGGCGAGGAATGGAGCCCGACTTTGACTCAGACCCTGACTAGATGTTCAGGGAAGTTTTCTTTACCTTATGCTTTTTAATTGTGTGTCATGGGGACATTCCACAACTTAAAGTGTGGGGTGAGGAATATATGTATGTATGTATACCAGTTTTCTGTTTGTGTTGTTTTAGTAGTTAGAGATAGAAAATAATTGAAACACCCATAAAAAATTTAAATTTTTTGATTTTTCCCGATGATGGATAGCATTCGACAGGTTTCTTGAGGGACTAATGTCAAAAGAAAAAGATAAAAATATTTTCTTTTGTTAGGTAGTATAATAAATCCCCCTTGGTTTTTCTTTGTGCCACCATCCTTTTCCAAGGGTTTTGTTTGAACCGGGTGTAGTTAGTTTTTATTTTTATTAGGAGTAGGGAACCTTGTGCGGTGATTTGAATTGAAGGAAATATCTCTTGACCGTATTATACCTTGTGAAGTGAGTACTTTAGTTGTGACACTTATGCTTAGTTTTCTACTCTTGTACAAGTACCTTAAAGTGTATGATCTTAACTTTTCTTAATTGCTTTGACTAGAGTATCTTGATAGTCCAATCCTGAATGAGTTATGTGTCGTGTGTGAGGTTTTGTGTTATTCTGTGCATTGTATTTGATGTCTAGAACTTGCCCGTGTGTTTGCAAAGTGAAATAGTAGTTTTGTTCAGTCTTGGAAGTGATTTAGGCATTTCTTTGTTCAGCCAGTTATATGAATTTACCCACCTGATTGTTATGTATATTTGACCCCTTTGAGCTTGTAATCCTGTGTCTTTGGCAACCACTTTACAAGCTTACCATTTGTTTGAATTGACCATCTATTTGAACCATTTTTTACCTCTCATGAGCACTTGAATTTGTTATGAACTTTGTAAAAGTTGAAGTGTGGGGCGGTTGGTTTGGCTTTTGAGTGGAACTATTGAAGTAAGGAAGAAGGTGCACTATTTTGAAAACATAAGAGCCGCTTGAATTGAAAAAGAAAGAAAACATAAGTGTATGATTATGAAAAATATTCTTTGATAGTGGTAACTTTTGATGTATATATGCTTAAAGGAGTAGGAGTTGATGTATATTGATGTTAAGGTGGAGTTTTGGTTTGACATAAGTGTGGGGTTTTGAAAAATGAAATGTATGTATTAAAGTGCTTAGGGAGGTGCAGTCACTCTTATATCCAAATTTATCATACCCATCCCACATCCTACATTACAACCAAATAAAGTCATATTTGATCCTTGACTGAATGAGCTCAATTAGTAGAGTAGTACACTACGAGCAAGCCTATGGTACTTCTTTTGTGGCATATGAATGTTGTTTTTGAGAGTGAGCGCATTCTTTCTAACTTGAGTTCCTAATTTTTTTTAATTTCTAATGTGTATGGATTTACTCTTTATTATTGTGTGAGGTCACATGATTTATGAAGGAAAGGTAATGTTATTGACCTATGTGTTAGAGTAAGTGAGCGGGTTATAAATAATGTGTGGTGCTTTTGAGTCAAATCTTGAGGCTAGGATGTTACGATAGAGTGCTTAATCTGTTTTAATTATTCTTGGTGTGATGAGTTATGAGAGTTGTTTAAAAAGGGTCGTGTCTATGTGAAATGTAGTTTGATTGCTCGAGGACAAGCAATGGTTTAAGTGTGTGGTGTTGATGGTAGGCTATAATCTGGTATTTTAGTCGCTTATTGCACTCTAATTTACTGCACTTTACTCGTTTTGAGCTCTAATTGATAGTGTTTTGCACTTATTGTATGTTTTTTTGCCTTGTAGGAGTAATTTCGAGCTATGAAGATGTTATAGAATGAATTTGAGTGATTTGGAGCTTTGAAGTTTGAGTAAAAGCCCAAGGGATTAAGCGGGGATCGTGTTCGGTGGTCGAGGACCAAGTCTGGACGTCAAAAATCGAGATTCAATCTATACTTTGAAACAATTCCACAATCGCGGTGTGTGGGGCTGTGCGTGGCGTGCCGCGGCTGTACAATTTTCTACTGCCTGTCAGAATCAGCTCTCTGGATTTCCCTACTAATGCCCCGCATGGTGTGTCGCCCCATGCGGCGCGCCTGTGCAATGTTTACATAGTGAATATCCTATTTTGGCTAGGAGACGGCGATTTCATCTGGGCCCGACCCTAATTGGTATAAATACATGGAAAACGTTATTCCCTGAACTTTTGACACATATTCAACCTAAGGAGGCTAAGGTGGAGTTGGAAGAACACGAGCACATGGATTTCATCATTCCTTCCTCACTCAAGACCCGAGTTTGGATTGAATTTACGTTTTCATATCTTTTAATTATATTTCTGATGAATTGCTCCATATCTATGGAGTAGTTCTCTTTAGGGTTTGATGAATTTGGTGTATTGATGATTGTTTGTGGATTATAACTCTAGTTTTATATATTAAATTGTTTTGGATGATTTAATTGTTGCATTTATATTCATTAGTTCATGTAATCGAGAGAGACATAAATTGTGATATATTTGCATTATATTTTTGGTTGAATTCACAGATTCTTCTTAGTAATCGAATGAGGCTAGTTGAATCATTGATTAAACCTAGTTAGGAGGATAATCAAGAGAGGTTCTCCTAGAAACCAATCCACTACATATTCGTGCATATCTTCACGTACTTAAATTGGTTCATCTTGTGAGATTGAAACTTAATCGAGAGAGGAGTTTTGACGAACATTTGAACTGATAATTGAGTGAATTAGAGAGACTCACTTAAATATTAGAAGTGAATTATCTAGAGCTAGATCCCAAACAATTATCTTGCACATATCCTATTAACCCCTGTTTTTTCCCATTTATAACTTCCTTGCTTATCTTTGTTTCGATTGTCATTGGTCAATAGCTTTAGATTCTTAGTAAATTTAGTTAGAAATCATATAAATCTCAATTGTTGATTCTCTTGGATAGCGATCAAGCTAGAAACTACGAGAATACTGTTTAAATCCAATCCCTATGGATACGATATTATACTATACTATATTTGATTAGCGAGCATAAATTAAATATGTGTTTCGAGCTCCTCAAGGATGTAACGACTCGGCCGGTTTTTTGAGTGTATTAGCCCCGATCATGTCATGGCCCAATCTCCCATCCGTTGGGTATCGTGATGGCACCTAGTCTTAGGGACTAGATAAGCCTAACGTCTTCTGAATAATAACAATAATGAAGTAACATCTAATAATTTCTGAAATGGCATTCTTTATACAATTTACAATTCTCAAACTCGGTAGTACAAGTCATAAGCTCTATAGAGTTTTGCTACACTTTATAAATACAACTGTTTAAAATGAAGTAAACTGTATGAATACAAATCAGAAGGTGATTCTAAAGCCTGCGAACGCAGCAACAAGCTTACCTCGAGTCTCTGCAGTAACAATCCGCGCAGCTAGCTAATGATCAACTGACTTGGAAATACCTAGATCTGCAAAAAAGTGTGCAGAAATGTAGTATGAGTACACCACAACGGTACCCAACAAGTATCGATATTAACCTCATTGGATTAGTGACGAGGAACAATCAAGACACCTACTGGACTAATTAACCTAACAAGTATAAGTATAGGAACAACAGAGTATGATATCTACATAAAGACTACGCGAAATGGCAACCAATACGGTACTTTTAATAAGAAGGGAAAACAACAATTTATCAGCGGAACACCATGATAATGACACAGAAGAATGAACGGAAACACGACCTACATCCGAAAATCACAGATAAAGAAAGGACAAGTAATAACTTCAACAAAAACGACCGCTTTCACATCAGGTTTAGTCAATCAACTCCACGAGGTACCGAACCTCGGGCTAATCACAACTCATGAGTCTCAATACCTAACCCTAACGCTTGGCATCTTGTGCCCTCATTACATTTCATAACCGCATTGATGACTCACGTGCTAAATAGAGCCACTCTCACATAGAAGGCAAGTAACAAGGATGTACATTTGTACTCAACAATATCAAGAAAAGCTCTTAACCAATAAGAGTGGTTAACTACGTGTATGCTTGTGCAAGTGTCCTAACATAGTTCACACCAGCTAGTAAGCATAAGAAAAGGAACGGACTACACATAGAATATTTTCTCACAACTTTCACAAGATAGAGCTCAGACAGGTAAGCGTACCACTACACAGATATCAACAACAAGAATGCCCCCAGGCCATCACAAATCATCATAAATCAATCCCTAACATAGCCCACCTTGTCTCGCCACATGTGCAATAGTAAAGTAAATGGCCGCCTTGTCTCGCCACACGTGCATAATAATGTTCCAATATTGTCTCGCCACATGTGCAACACACATATATATATCCCGCCTTGTCCTACCGCATGTGCAAAATCAATAGTAACAAAGCATGACAGAAACATCGTGCAACCCCATAACAACAACCGCACTGCAGAAACCTCGTGCATCACAATAACAACAACCGCACGCCAGAAACCTCGTGCATCACCATAACAAGTACAACAACAACAATGATAATAATATAAAGTACGGCAAGTAAATCAACTCAAGAACCTTCGATCACAAGAAACGGCATAACTAGTTCACAAAGAATAACCATAATAAAGAATACTAGGTGTAATAAGAACAGCTCAACAAGGAATAAATTAATATGTAACAATGGTCCCACAATGTACAGTTCAACAACAAGAAACTAACACGAGTCAAATAATTCCAAATAAGGGAAAGTCCACTGAGGCATAGGGTATCTAAGCTTCTTTTAAGTTGGACAATTACGGAAGAGACACAACCAATTCAAATAAAGGTAGGCAGTGGGAAGATAACCATAACCTCAATTAAGGGTGAACATTTACAAAAGGGATAACTACAACTTCAAATAAAGATAAGAAGTTAGGGAAAAGATAACATGGCAATTGATCACACTCAACTATGTCTAATAAAAGACTAAGCGGGCGTTGCAAATATAATCCGGGGTATTATGCCCAGAGTCGATCCCACAGGGAATTTATGTATCAAGCAAGCTGTTAGAATACTCAATTGTCACTTGATGTTATTTAAATTACTAAAGCTAAAGATTAAAACTAAAATTAACTACGCTAAGGTGTAAACAATTGTAATAAAGATCTAAGGTTATGGTTTCCCCCGTCGGTGAA
>ML374330.1:0-78261 GCA_005239525.1 Nicotiana knightiana | reverse complement strand
TTCTTGGTATGTATATAATTGTGGGAGGACGGGGATTCTAGTGATGTAAATTTTATCGAATTCCGACACATGGGCCTGGGGTTCGGGTTTGGCCGAATTTCGAGAATTGTGTTAAAATTTTTATCTTTCGATTGGGTTTTGTTCCGTTAGCTTATATTGATGATACTAATCGGGTTTTGGTTAGATTCGGAGATTTTGGGAGCCAATTCGAGGGGCAAGCGCATCACAGAGTAGCTTTTGGGCTGTTTTGAGGTAAGTAACGATTGTAACTTTAAACCTGAGGGTATGACACCCCGTTATTTGATATTGTGTTGATAAATGAGGTGACGCACACGCTAGGTGACGAGCGTGGGGGTGTGCACCGATAGGGATTGTGACATGGTCCGTCCCGTAGTGACTATTAAGCCGCGTATTCGGTTTGAAACCTTATGGTATCCTGTGTTTCGGAAGTTTATACTTGTTTATGGGTTGGGAGCAATGTTTGGGGCCTTGTGCCGACCTTTTTAGACCCTCAGGGGCATTTTTCCATGTTTGGGTACTTTTACACTAGTCTACCCCTATCCTGTTAGAACAATTGTGAACTCAGTCATGTTTCCTACTTGTTGTTATTTTCACTTCTATCACACTGCTTTGAAAACTCTGAAAAGTATTTTGGGTTAAGTCCCGTGAGTCGAGATGAATTTCCCAAGTGGCTTGTGAGGGTGACTAAGTCAGGCCGAGAGCCGAGTATGTGAGGATATCTATGGATAGGGCTACACGCAGCAGCAACATATATGTGTTAGGCCAAGCACCGTGTATCTGAGGATAGTTATGGGACAGGCTGCACGCCACAGTCATATATGTGTTATATATATTATATGTGGGTTGGGCTGCATGCCGCAGCAATATAAATTATATATATATGGATCGGGATGCACGTCGCAACAATATATGTTATATATGGATCGGGTTGCAGGCCGCAATAATATGCATATTGGATTGGGCTGCACACCGTAGCAGATATAGCGCTTGGGCTGAAGGAGCCCCTCCAGGAGTCTGTACACCCCCAGTGAGCGCAGTCGACTATTATATGGATCGGGTTGCACGCCGCAGCAATATATATTATATATATGGATCGGGATGCACACCGCTGCAGTATAAATATATATATGTATGTATAATGTAGTGGAGCGAGCTGCCTGCCGCAGCAGTTGTGTGTGTTCATGGTACTTACTGAGTACGAGTGTTAAGCGAGAGCATGAGATACTGACAGTGGAGTCACAAGTGACCGAGAGGCTTTCCCGAGAGGCTTTATTGTGAGTGATAATGTGCCCGAGGGGCTTATATTTTGTGAAAATGCTATTTTTCACTCTTCTTTATGCTGAGCCTCGGATAATAAATTTTGGACAAAAGTTTTCATACGAGATTTTTAAATGGAAACCGGAGTTTTATGAAATATTCGGAATTGTAGATTTCTGACTTGATTTATTCATTTCCACTGTTATTCATCTTATGGATTTACATTATTTAAATGTCTCGTCACTACACTCAAGCTTTTAGTTACATTGATTACTTATTGAGTTGGCGTACTCACGTTACTACCTGCACCTCTGTGTGCAGATCCAGGTACCGGACCATCCCACTAGTTGATTTTCGGACGAGCTTGGAGTTGTTCGAGGATTAAGGTAGCTGCTCAGCATCCCCAGCTCACCTCCTTTCCTTCCCTCAAATTATAGTTTCTTTTGGTCTTTTGTACCTCTGACTTTTGTTGTAGCAAGTTGCTGTTGTACATTGTATTTTCAGTCTTATATACTCATGACAGTTGACTCCAGGTTTGGGGAAGTGTGTATTAATTTTATCTCTTTCTGATATTATTAAAATCTGCTAATTTTGGGGGAAATTTATGGGATATATTGATAATCTGAAATGGTTGGATATCCTAGTTCCATGATATGTTCCATCACGGCCGGCTTAGGGTTTGGGGTCGTGACACTTTCACCTTTTAAGCATCTTCCACATTACAACTTTTCCAACCTTCAGCCCAAAACTTAGGCTTTTAGCCTATATTTCCACTTTTAAAGTACTTAGGCAGGTAGGATGCCAAAAGACGGATCAATAAAGAAAGCAGGGTTAAAGAGGGTTAAATCCTGTAATATGGTTGCCAAAGAAAAAGTTTAAAGGCTCAAAAGAGGATGGCTAGGTAAAATATGCAAGGGTAGGAAATTTAAGGCACAATAACTGTCCAACGAAGGCCTAACATCATTTTTTAAACCAAGTTAGTCTAGGATTTCGCCTTGAAGAACATTCCACAAAAGTTCTAAACTATAAATAATGCAAAAGAACTCACAACAAATCTCACCACACATGTCACGTGCAAAGTCGAGTGAAATATAAATCCAAAATCCAATTAAAACCAATGAACTCAAAGAAAATAACATATATCCTAAAAGAGTATTTCATGAATCAAAGAGCCAAAATAGAACCTAAAAGTAACAACAAGCATTATCATTTCAATAATTTTTCGTTTTAAAGATCTTCATATGCCAAAGTTTAAATCATGTTGGTACGAAACAAGCCACGCATTGGTTTATGGACAAAAATACTACTCCCAATAATCAATTTGTGCGCTACTAGCTACTAAACTAACTAAAAATATTACCTAAAACTACAAAAACTAGACAAGACTTCCCTTAAGAAAATTGTTACGCCATCCAACATATGAAAAAGTCACTCGGTTCGACACAAATTATTTCATTGGAATTGACAATGCTATTGTTTTTCTATCTAGGCTTTAAGTAATAGGGATCACGAAAATGGGCACGCGATCACGAAGAACAAATTTGTTTCTAACAGACTTAAACTTACACGATCGCAGAAGGATAAACACAATTGCGATGAAGCGATCGCGAGGGTTTTCTTCCTCTCCCAGTAACAATTTGTTTGGGCATTTAATCAAACAGTTTGTGTGCACCAGTTTTCTTAGCAACTTCACACCAATGACTCAGGGATTTTCTTGCCCCGAAATGTTACATCTCGCATTTTCATACGTTAAAGTTTCGTCGTAAGGTAATCGCCATAAGCTCAGGGATGAGATTATCTTGAGATTATAAGCGTTTATGTTATTTATAACAAGCGATAAGTAAGTTCTTTGAAAGATAAAGGGTGAACGAATCAAAGAAAATGAGTTTCGTTGAAGGTTGTCAATTTGGGATAAAATATGTCCGAGCTATAACACCCGGTTTTATGGACTAATTCCATACAAGAAACCATATGACCATAATAGTATGATGTATAAAGTGTATTAAAAATGAGTAATATTTTAAGTAATTTGAGATAATTCTTAATTAGGTGGTAATTGGTTAATTATTGGTTTAATGGGAGGTTAACCATGTAATTAAGTGAATCGTGCTCGGCAAACAAGCCTGCAATCGCGAAGAGTAATGATGCAAAGCACCGCGATCGCAACCCAAAACCCGCGTTCGCGTAGAACACTTAACAGTCGCTGATCAGCTTTCTTCCTCGCGTTTGCAGAATTTGCCTTGCATTCGCAATGTATGATTTCCTTGCCTTCCGCGATCGCATATCAATCTTCGCGATCATGAAGAGCATTATCTGGCTTCATTCCACTTTCCTCGTTTTAACACATTTTGACATTTTCTTCCGTATCTTCTCTAAATCACTTGATACCTGAAATATGCGAACAAACCTCAACAAATGACTTAGTTTCTCAACAAAATCATACAAAAGCCTAAGTATCAAGAAGAGATAAGTTGGTAAAATGCGAACTTATCAAACCAAACTTAAATTATTGCTTGTCCTCAAGCAATTCAATAACTAAGAACATCCTTTAATAAATTCATCAATTAAGCTCAATAACATACCAAGCATCATTTCAAGTCAAAAAAGTTCAAATTTAATAGAATCTAATGACTTTGGTTGGTACAACTAGTTAATCCAAAGCATATGAATTGCCAACAACTTCTCACAAATTTCATTTCAATTCAAGATCTCAAATACCACATTAATCAAAGTACCAACCAAGTCATGAAACTAAAGCTTCAAAATTCGGCCTCATTATCACAAACAATTTTCTTTTGTTCATTCTTCCCAATTGAAGATTGGATTTAGTTCACAACCAAAAATTTCATGTGCCCTCACACTTAAGAGAGAATCCCAACTAATAAATTGCAATTTAAACACAAATGGAATATCAAATGGAAACAATAACTCTCTCTCACACACAAAGATATTCAAATACACATAAGTAGTTCCATAGGCTTTCTCTTCATGTATTTTTCCATTAATGTAGACACACTTGGTTCAAATTTAGTAGGACTTAAAGGATTGTAATGTAGGTTTTTGGTTAAGGTAGGGTACAATCTGGATAAAAGTGACTCAAAACCTCCCTAAGCACTACAATTTGCTTTATTTAAAACACACTTGCTTCAAAAGCTTTTCCATATTTTCTTCACTTTTCATTCCACGCCAAATATTCCCCTTATTCACAACAACAACAACATAAATTAAAACAACATACCCAGTAAAATCCCACTAGTGGGGTCTAGGGAGAGTGGAGTGTACCCAAACCTTACCCCTACCCTAAGAAGGGTAGAGAGGCTATTTCCGAGAGACTCTCGGCTCAATGGGAGAGACAATAATATCATAAAAGAAACAAGAGAAAAGGCATGTAACAACAAAAGATGCCAGAAAGAAAATAACAACAACGAATAAGTGAAAGGACAATACAAAACTATGCAAAACAACAATGTGAACACAACATAGACCTCTAACAAACCTAAACAAAACTCTATCAGACTACCCGGTACAAAGAGGGAAGAACTCTCGACTACCACTAGCATACCACCCTAATGCTCGACCTCCACATGTTCCTATCAAGAGCCATGTCCTCAAAAATCTGAAGCCGCGCCATGTCCTGCTTGATCACCTCGCCCCAATACTTCTAAGGCCGCCCTCTACCTCTTCTCATACCTGCCAAAATCAACCGCTCACACCTCCTAACCGGTGCATCTAGGATTCTCCTCCGCACATGATCGGACAATCTAAGTTGCGCTTCCCGCTTCTTGTCGTCCACGGGAGTCATGCCCACACTTTCCTGAATAACTTCATTCTGAATCTTATCCAGTCTGGTGAGCCCACACATCCATCTCAACATCCTCATTTCTTCTACTTTCATCTTCTGGATATGTGAATTCTTGACTGGACAACACCCAGCTCCATAAAAAAAAGTTGGTCTAACCACCGCTCTATAGAACTTACCTTTGAGTTTCAGTGGAACCTTCTTGTTAGACAGGACTCCAGATGCTAATCTCCATTTCATTCACCCCACCGCAATACGATGCGTAACATCCCCTTCAATCTCCCCATCTCCTTGGATAATTTACCCTAAGTACTTAAAACTTCTTATCTTGAGGATGACCTATGATTCAAGCCTGACTTCCACATCTTCTTCCCCCGTTACCTCGCTGAACTTACATTCCACATATTCCTTCTTAGTCCTACTCATCTTGAAACCTTTACACTCTAGGGCTTGCCTCCATATCTCCAGTCTCCCATTAAAGTTGCCTCGCGTCTCATCAATCAGAACTATATCATCAGTGAACAACATACAACATGGCACACCTCCTTGGATATGGTGTGTCAGTACGTCCGTCGCCAAAAGAAAATAAGAACAGGCTGAGCGCAGATCCTTGGTGTAACCCCATAACTACCGGAAAAGGCTCTGAGTCACCTCCCACGGTCCTAACCCGAGTCATAGCTCCATCATACATATCCTTTATCATCCTAATGTAAGCCACTGGCACACCTTTCACCTCCAGACACCTCCAAAGAATGTCCCTAGGGACATTGTCATATGCCTTCTCTAGGTCAATAAATACCATATGCAAATCCCTCTTCTTATCCCTGTATAGTTCCACCAACCTCCTGATAAGGTGCATAGCTTCCATAGAAGAATGACCCGACATGAACCCAAACTATTTTTCTGATATATATACCGCCCTCCTTATCCTCCCTTCCACCACCCTCTCCCAAACTTTCATGGTATGACTTAGTAACTTGATACCCCTATAGTTGTTACAATTCTTGATATCCCCTTTGTTCTTGTACACCGGAACCATTGTACTCCACCGCCACTCATCAGGCATCCTCTTTGTCCTGAAGATAACATTTTTCACGACCCAAAATCCATAAGGTTGTGATGGCACCGGACACCACTGTTAGGCAAGTCAATCATTAAATGGTTAAGTTAAATTTCCTGTTTTAGCATTTTTGAAATTGTTAACTTTCACTTTATTACATAATAACTGAATAAAATCCGCTAAAGAAATACGATAGTTTAATATTCCATTTTTATAAAATATATACCAAACACATCCCAGAACCCGGTGTCACAAGTGCATGAGCAATTTCTGAGAATTTTACAAATTCTACAAAGCTTGTCCGAAATACAAATTGGACAAGGAATAAAAATGAGAATACAATACATAGGCGAAGACTCTGCCGACTGCGGGTCGTCTCCGAGTGATGCATCTCATCTAAGTCTTCAAGTCAGCCACATTTCTATGAAGGTACATGTCCAACAAAATGCACAGCAAGTGTAGCATGAGTAAAAAAAAACAACGTGTACTCAGTAAGTATCCCGCCTAACCTCAGAGAGGTAGTGACGAGAGGTCGACTTGATACTCACTAAGGTCCAAAAAACTAATTTAACAAGATATGATATCAGTAATAGGCATACGAGGATGATAAAAACAGTAAACATTAAAGATAAATGTAATTCAAACAAATACTGAAAATAAATAAACAATTAATACTTCATTTTCCCCCAAATATCTTGTCACTTCAAAATCCGTGAAAAATCATTTAACAATTTAACATGCGCATATGGAATAAGGACAACTAGCCTGAGCCATCATAATAATAATATGTGTGCACTGCCGAGGGTCGAACGGCCCGAACCATAATTACATCTTTCAATCTCGTCGTGGCGTACAGCCCGCTCCCATCAGAGTGGAGGAAATAACACTCCGCTCGCGGAATGTAAATTGTGAAGCGGTCACATGCACACACAATATTAACCATAATGTATCATTCAATCTCGTCGTGGCGTACGGACCGCTCCAATGAGAGTGGGGGAAATAACACTCCGCTTGCGGAATGCAAATTGTGAAGCGGTCACACACAGTCATGCACAATTAAACAGTCCACCCCGACTACATCGGGAAAACAAGTACTCAAGTAAATGACAAATTTCTCTTTTAAAAGTCACAAAAATAGTATTTAAATCTTTTCTCGAAATTCATTTTCCATGTTTAATAATATTCAATAATATAACCTTATCAAGAATACAATTATCCACGGAGGAGTCAATTCTCTTTCTAGATGATTAAGAAAGGTACACTCTAGCCTTCTTAGGAAATAAATTACCAATTCAATAGCATTATCAGTCTAATATTATTGGGAGGATCCCATGTACCACACGTAAGGTGTGCTAGTGGGTCATAGACTACCCGGACATAAGCATAATAGTAGCTACGCACGGACCCTCGTCACTCGTGCGTACGTAGCCCCAACAAATAGTAGCACATATATTTAATAAGTTCACCTGTGGGGACAATTCCTCCTCACAAAGTTAGAAAGGAGACTTACCTCGCTCCAAAATTCCATAACCGGCTTCCAAGCCCTTCCGACGACTCCAATGGACGCACAACGCCCCAAAACTATCCAAATAATGACAAACAAATGAAAATATACACTAACATTTGCAACAATTCAAATTACATAAATTCCCAACTCTGCTCAAGGAATTGACCAAAATGCCCTTGGGCCCACGTGCCCGGAAATCCAAAATTTCTCGAAGAAAAACTCTACCCATGGCTTTACTAGCTCAAATATGCAATTTACTCAAATATTTAGGCTCAATTCGTGGTAAAAATCCAAAATAAAATTTCTAGGTTTTTCCTCCAAAAATCCCTATTTCCTACTAATTTCCATGTCTAATTCCATGCAAGACCACATATTTAACTTAGGAATGGGAAGGAATCACTTACCTTGCGATGCTTGATGAAAATCCCCTCTTGAAGCTCCTCAAAATCGCCCACACCAAAAGAAAATAATGAAGAAATGGCCAAAAATTCGGTTTTAAAACATTCTGCCCAGGCCTCATTTCCTCACCTGCGATCCAACCTTCGCACTTGCGCTCCCGCAGGTGTGCCCAAACTCCCGCACCTGCGGCTTCCTCAGCTCCAGCCCGGATACGCACCTGCGCCCCATTGTCCGCATCTGCGCCTTCGCAGGTGCGGAAAATTCACCGCACCTACGCTCCCAGCCATGCCAGCAAAATCTCGCACATGCGGCGCCAACCGTAACTGCGGCTCCTCACCTGCGGCCAAATCCTCGCAGCTGTGGTCACACCAAATAACAGCGATCTCAACAATTCTTCGAACTCCAAAATTGATCCGTTAACCACCCGAAATCCACCCGAGGCTCCCGGGACCCCGTTCAATTACACTAACTTGTTCCAAAAAATAATGCAGACTTGGTCGAGGCCTCAAATCACATCAAACAATGCCGAAATCACGAATCGCACTAAAATTCAAACTTTATGAACTTAGAAATTTTAAACTTCCACCTCCGACGATGAAACCTATCAAATCACGTCTGATTGACCCCAAATTTTTCACACAAGTCATATTTGACATTACGGACCTGCTCCACCTTCCGGAATCGCATTCCGACCCCGATATCAAAATTTCCATTTCCAGTCGGATTTCTCAAAAACCTTCAAATTTCTACCTTTAGCCAAATGACTTCAAAATAACCAACGGGCATCCGAATTCACTTCCGATCGCGATCGCGATCCCAACTCCAAAATCACCATACGGAGCGATTCCTAGGCTCGGAATCCCAAACAGACAACAATATCACTGAAATGCGCTTCAAGCCAAACTTAGGAAATTTCTTCAAAAATGCTGACTTTTATAATGTACGCCGAAACGCTCCCGGGTTATCCAAAGCCCGATCTGGACACACGCCAAGTCTGAAATCATCATACAAACATGCAGGAACCTTCAAATCCTGATTCGGAGGTCGTTTACTAAAAATTTCAGTCTTAGTCAATTTCTCCAACTTAAGACTTCTGAAATGAGAATTTTCTTCCCAATCAAACTCCGAACTTCCCGAAATTCAACTTCGACCATGCCCACGAGTCATAATACCTGAAATGGAGCAGCTCATGACTTCAAACCGCTGAACGACGCGCTAGATCTCAAAATAACCGGTCGGGTCGTTACATTCTCCCCCACTTAAATAGACGTTCATCCTCAAACGTGCCAAGAACTGCTTTGGAGTTATCTGAAATCTCTGTTTAACACCTCATGCACCTGCCCGTGCTACCACAACCCAGTTGGGTACCTTAGCTTGATCAAACCTGAAGATATCCTCTTTCATCCATTCAATAAGCTCAGAATCCAGTTCCGACACATGAAATTTCTCTCCCAGGCCTAGTTCCAATATATAAACACCGTATCAACTACCACACGATATACCAGAACATGACCACATACTTTTGTTGAATTAGCACCATGCACCGCATAATTCATCATCTGACCACAATGAAACTCCATGAACCTTAATAACAAAAATTCTAGGAATCTGATGCTCCCAATGCAACTTATAATTATATGCATACATCCTACTGTAATGCTGACGATACCACCACAATGGAGGAGATGTGTAGAAATTCCTAACCAGCTGCAAAGTTAACCAAACATTGAATCTTTCCTCTTGACCTAGATCATCATCTCATTACGAACAAAATAATGGTAATTGTCCTTTAATATATTCCGCATAATCTTATCGTGTTGATCCCTGATCCAATAATCTCGTCTCACCCAGTATGAACTGCTCAGACAACAAATCATCCCAGACATGACCAACAGTATCACATGATGCCACAATGCACCAACAGGCCACAACTTGAACACTCCAACCATTTTACCTCTCTCTGAAATTACGCTACAAAAGCTCAATTCTTAATCACATTGCTGCCTTTAACTCTTAAACACCGCTTTCTTAACCTTCGAATTTACTAGGACCGCTGTTGAGAGTCACCCACCCTAACTGGCCCCGAACACAATCATCTCCAAGACTATTCTAGCACATGAACATCCTCTCAATGAAGTACGTGACTGAGTCACTACCCTTACAACTCGCCTATGCCTTAAGCATAAATTCTAAATCTTTCAAAGCCTAACCCTGGTCCAACAGGGCCAACTTTTTGCACACATTCATCAAATCCCAAGCACAATCACCATTTTACTCCTTTCCCTTAGCTACAATAACTTGCCATTACGCTGAAAATCCGCCACCCCATGAGAACACAATCCTACAACCCAATTGCAGGTGGTGGGACTCCCCCACTTAGCCCGAAGCTACTCCTTGCACCACTCTAGACCCTGCTGAAATACTTTCCCCTTTGTTAAAATGATCTTGCTAAACCAATCCGTCCAATTCCTCCAAATTCCCCTGTCAGCATTCCCTAAATACTCAAATTCTCTAGCACCATTCACACATCCTTCCTCCTACCGGATAGCCACCAAAATCCCTCGCAGAAACTTGCCAACCATGCTACCGCTAACCTACTCACGGGAGATAACCCACCTGTGGAAATCACCAACTGACACCTTCCAAAGATGCTGAAATGCACACTCTCTGCAACATCAGTACCCCATCCTAAGCCTGATCTCATTCACCAACTTTACAAGTCCGTCCGCTCCTCATGGACATCTACTAATTGCGCTACAACATCTTCAAATTCACCACCACATTGTGTCCTTCTTCATTCCTAACAACTCCTCCCTGTTGTATCCAACCTTCCACCAAAATAACCCACATTTCAACTTAAACTCGAGGACCCAATCACCATCCACTAAAACTCTCAAACTTTCTCTCAAGATAGGCAGCTATCTTACCATTGAACTCCGGTGCTATGCTGCCACTCTCCCATTTGTTAAACGCATTCCTTTAAATAACTACCCGACTTCCGTTCCTTACACCTGGCCTTTTAGAAAGGGAACCACCGCCTAGCACTTTTCACATATCTTCCTTCATCGTGTGCTGCCCAGTTGTTGCCTCAATTCAATATTATTCTTTGTAGTTCTTAATCCAGCAGTTCGCCACGAATTCAAACTCTCTGAAGATCATCTATCTCGAGCTGCCTTTATTATCAACACTTATCCAGTACTGAACCATTGCGCCTCACGGTCTCTGATAGTCGCTTCTTTAATACTTCTTCACGATACTCTGACCCCATACAACCGAAGAAACCATGGCACTGACGAACTTAACACATTCCATTCGATTAAGGACGGCGATAACACATCACAGGTGAATACTACACCTTACTTTAAAACACCAAGTCTTACTACTTTATCAACCCCAACCGGACCATTCGTGATCCAAATGCCTTTCCTCTGCCGGAACTAAAGTACCGAAATCTCGAAATCACACTCTGAGAAGACCTCCCTTCAAGTCATTCATTACCCCGACATATGGGCAAGCATTCTATCATCATATCGACATCGCGCGATAACCAATCGTAAACATCCTCACAACCTGAGCATAGCCTCAAAGTTCTCAGAAACACAGCAACCGAGTTGAAACAACATAATATTCTTCTACAGGGCAACAACAACAGCCCCCAACAAACTACACATGGAAAATATCTCGCACCATATCCGCAGCACCATTTCAATTCCTCAAATCCACGTTTCATAGCAAGTGCTTCGCGACGTATAAGATTGAGTAGGAAGAACATAGGCATAAGTCTCAAAGGAATCGAATCACACTATGAGTAATCAAGAAGGGAAGTACTCCTAACAGCCCTGTAGCCTCTCGAAGATAAGTACAGACGTCTCTGTACCGATCCGCAAGACTCTACTAGACTTGCTCATGACTCGTGAAACCAAAGGGAACCTAGTTCTCTGATACCAAGTTGTCACGACCCAAAATCCATAAGGTTGTGATGGCGCCGGACACCACTGTCAGGCAAGCCAATCATTAAATGGTTAAGTTAAATTTCTTGTTTTAGCATTTTTGAAATCATTACCTTTCATTATATTATATAATAATTGAATAACATCCGCTAAGTAAATACGACAGTTTAATATTCCATTTTTATAAAATACATCCCAAACACATCCCAGAACCCGGTGTCACAAGTGCATGAGCAATTTCTAAGAATTTTTCAAATTCTACAAAGCTTGTCCGAAACATAAATTGGAAAAGGAATAAAAATGAGAATACAATACATAGGGGAAGACTTTGCCGACTGCGGGTCGTCTCCGAGTAATGCAGCTCGTCTAAGTCTTCTAGTCAGCCATATTGCTATGAAGGTACCTGTGCAACAAAATGCACAGTAAGTGTAGCATGAGTACAAAAAAACAATGTGTACTCAGTAAGTATCCCGCCTAACCTCAGAGAGGTAGTGACGAGAGGTCGACTTAACATTCACTAAGGTCCAACAAAATAATTTAACAAGATATGATATCAGTAATAAGCATACGAGGATGATAAAAACAGTAAACATTAAAGATAACTGTAATTCAAATAAATACTGAAAATAAATAAACAATTAATACTTCATTTTCCCCCAAATATCTTGTCACTTCAAAATCCGTGAAAAATCATTTAACAATTTAACATGCGCATACGGAATAAGGACAACCGGCCTGAGCCATCATAATAATCATATAAGTGCACTGTCGAGGGTCGAACGGCCCGAACCATAGTTATATCTTTCAATATCGTTGTGGCGTACGGCTCGCTACCATGAGAGTGGGGGAAATAACACTCCGCCCACGGAATGTAAATTACAAAGCGACACACAATATTAACCATAATGTATCTTTCAATCTCGTTGTGGCGTACGGCCCGCTCCCATGAGAGTGGGGAAACTAAAACTCCGCTCGCGGAATGTAAATTATGAAGCGGTCACACACAGTCATGCACAATCAAACAGTACACCTCGACTACATCGGGAAAACAAGTACTCAAGTAAATGACAAATTTTTTCTTTTAAAAGTCACAAAAATAGTATTTAAATATTTTCTCGAAATTCATTTGCCATGTTTAATAATATTCAATAATATAACCTTATCAGGAATACAATTATCCACGGAGGAGTCAATTCACTTTCTAGATGATTAAGAAAGGTACACTCTAGCCTTCTTAGGGAATAAATTACAAATTTAATAGCATTATCAGTCTAATATTATTGGCAGGATCACATGTACCACACGTAAGGCATGCTAGTGGGTCCTACACTACCCGGACATAAGCATAATAGTAGCTACGCACAGACCCTCGTCACCTCGTGCGTACGTAGCCCCCACAAATAGTAGCACATATATTTAATTATTTCACCTACGGGGACAATTCCCCCTCACAAAGTTAGAAAGGAGACTTACCTCGCTCCAAAATTCCATAACCGGCTTCCAAGCCCTTCCGACGACTCCAATAGACGCACAACGCCCCAAAACTATCCAAATAATGACAAACCAATAAAAATATACTCTAACATTTGCAACAATTCAAATTACATAAATTCCCAACTCAACTCAAAGAATTGACCAAAATGACCAAGATAAACTCTACCCGTGGCTTTACTAGCTCAAATATACAATTTACTCAAATATTTAGGCTCAATTCATGGTAAACATCCAAAATAAAATTTCTAGGTTTTTCCTCCAAAAATCCCAATTTCCTACTAATTTCCATGTCTACTTCCATACAAGACCACATATTTAACTTAGGAATGGGAAGGAATCACTTACCTTGCGATGCTTGATGAAAATCCCCTCTTGAAGCTCCTCAAAATCGCCCACACCAAAAGAAAATAATGAAGAAATGGCCAAAAATCCCGTTTTAAAACATTCTGCCCAGGCCTCATTTCCTCACCTGCGATCCAACCTTCGCACCTGCGCTCCCGCAGGTGCGCCCAAACTCCCGCACCCGCGGCTTCCTCAGCTCCAGCCCGGATACACACCTACGCCCCATTGTCCGCATTTGCGCCTTCGTAGTTGCGGAAAATTCACCGCACCTGCGCTCCCAGCCATGCCAGCAAAATCTCGCACCTGCGGTCAAAGCCTCGCAGGTGCGGTTACACTAGATGAAAGCGATCTTAGCACTTTTTCGAACTCCAAACTTGATCCATTAACCACCCAGAATCCACCTGAGGCCCCCGGGACCCCGTCCAATTACACCATCTTGTTCCAAAACATAATGCAGACTTGTTCGAGGCCTCAAATCACATCAAACAACGCCGAAATCACGAGTCGCACTAAAATTCAAACTTTATGAACTTAGAAATTTCAAATTTCCACCTCCGATGTCGAAACCTATCGAATCATGTCCGATTGACCCCAAATTTTGCACACAAGTCATATTTGACATTACGGATAAGCTCCAACTTCCGAAATCACATTCTGTCCCCGATATCAAAATTTCAACTTCCAGTCGGATTTCTCAAAAACCTTCAAATTTCTACCTTTAGCCAAATGACTTCAAAATAACCTACGGACATCCGAATTCACTTCCGATCGCGCTCCCAACTCTAGAATCGCCATAAGGAGCTATTCCCTGGCTCAAAATCCCAAACGGACATCAATATCACTGAAATGTGCTTCAAGCCAAACTTAGGAAATTTCTTCAAAAATGTTGACTTCCACAATATACATCGAAATGCTCCCGGGTTATCCAAAGCGCGATCCGGACACACGCCCAAGTCTGAAATCATCATACGAACCCGCAGGAACCTTAAAATCCTGATTCGGAGCTCGTTTACTAAAAATATCAATCTTAGTCAATTTCTCCAACTTAAGGCTTCTGAAATGAGAATTTTCTTCCCAATCTGACTCCGAACTTCCCGAAATTCAATTCCGACCATGCCCACGAGTCATAATACCTGAAATGGAGCTGCTCATGACTTCAAACCACTGAAAAATGTGGTAGAGATCAAAACGACCGGTCGGGTCGTTACAACATTAAACAACTTAGTCAGCCACTCCAAGCCTACTATACCCGCATATCTCCAAAACTCAACTGGAATCTCGTCTAGTCCGATCGCTTTGCCCCGACTCATCTTACCCATCGCACCCACGACCTCCTCAACCTCAATGCGCCTACAATACCTAAAGTCTCAGTGACTCTCAGAGTACCCCAATTTCCCTAACACGATGTTTCCATTCCCCTCATTATTTAGAAGTTCATGAAAGTACGACTACCATCTTTTCCTAATTTGGTCCTCTTCCATCAATACTTGATCGTCCTTGTCTTTGATGCACCTCACTTGATCTAGATCGCGAGCCTTCTTCTCTATCTATTTGGCCAACCAAAATAACTTCTTGTCCCCGCCTTTACTCCCAAGTTCCTCATAAAGCTGACCAAAAGCAGCAGTCTTAGCCTTTGTGACTGCTAATTTCGCTTCCTTCCTAGCCTTATTATATCTTTCTTTGTTCTCTCTCCTCTGATCCTCGTTGGTGCTCTCTACTAACTTAATGTAAGCCGCTTTCTTGGCTTCCACTTTACCTTGGACCATGCTATTCCACCACCAGTCGCCTTGGTTCCCGCTAGAGTAACCTTTCGAAACTCCCAACACCTCTCTTGTTGCCTCCCTTATACAGTTTGCCGTCACCGTCCACATAGCACTAGCGTTCCCACCACTCTTCTAGGCACCAATATTCGTCAGCCACCCCTCCAACTCCTTCGCATTATCCTTAGACAAAGCTCCCTACCTTATACTCGACTGACTCCATACAAACCTCTTCTTCCTTTTCATTAAGATATCGACGTCCATCACCAGGAGCCTATGTTGAGTTGCGAGGTTCTCACTCGGGATCACCTTGCAATCCTCGCACAACCCCCTATCACACCTCCTGAAGAGGAGATAGTAAATTTGAGTCTTAGCCACCATACTCCGAAAGTAACCAAATGTTCCTCCCTCTTTGGAAACATAGAGTTCACAATCACCAACTCAAAAGCTCTAGCAAAATCCAATAGTGAGGTACCGCCCCCGTTCCTATCACCAAAGTCGAAGCCACTGTGCACCTCACCATAGACACCAACAGATGACCCAATATGACCATTGAAATACCCTCCTATGAATAGCTTCTCCGTAGGTGGAATACCCTGCACCACCTCATTCAGCGCCTACCAGAAGCTCCTTTTAATCTCCTCGTTCGAGCCCATTCGCGGTGCGTAAGCGCTAATGACATTTAGAGTGCTCCCTCCAACTAATACTTTAATCGCCATCAATCTGTTATGCACCTATCTAACCTCTACCACCGACTCTCTAAGCTCCCTATCCACCAAAATGCCCACTCTGTTCTTGCCCGTAACGACTCTGGAGAACCATAATTTATACCTCGCCTTCGATCCTACCCACCTAGTCTCCTGCACACACGCTATATTGACCCTCCTCTTCTGGAGAATCTTCGCCAGCTCTATAGACTTACCCGTTAATGTCCCTATATTCCACGATCCAATTCTCAACCTACAGGATACCTTATTCCCTTTACCCTTTTTGAGCCCCGTCCCACCCCCAGACCCTTGCCCTACCCCCCCTCACCCACCACCCGACCTCCCCGAGGACATGACTCTACTCTGCCATTACGAACGACAGTCTCTATATCTACGAAGGTCTAAAAATAAAAAGGAGAAAGAAAAAAAAATGCCACACAGAACAATAGAGGGAGCAAATAGTAACTACAAGCATACTAGACTAACTAGACTAGTACGAAATACTACGGAAACAAAGTAATGAACACAGGGGACAGAGAAACAAGAGGCGGGAGGTACCAATTCCCGCAAATAGAACCTGAAACTCTCGACTTGGTACACTCTCGATGCTGCAAAAATCGGCATATAGTTGCTACTCTACTGCTTATGCACCTCCCAAAAGTGATACCTGCAAAACACGCAAACATCCACGGAACCAAAAGAATAGGGGGAGAAAAAAACCCCCGAAATGAAAACCAATATCTTCTTCAAATTACCCTTAAAAGCCAAAAATCCCTTTTATATCTTTTGAGATCACTTTTAAAATAAGAGAAAAAACAGCCAAAAATAAAAACTAGTATATTTTGAAAAAATAATCATTTAAATCACAGAAAAATACCAAGGAAAAAAATCAATAATCGTACTCCTGATTATTATCCTTTATTCACCACTCATTATTTCCTTCTTTTTTCTTCTTTACTACTCTTTTTTTTCAAATATCAAGGAAGATTCCATTTCTTTTTTTAATTTGATAACTTCACCTTTTAAGCAACTTCCACATCACAACTTTTCCAACCTTTACCCCCAAACTTAGGCTTTTAGCCTATATTTACACTTTTAAAGTACTTAGGCAGGTAGGACGCCAAAAGATAGATCAATAAAGAAAGAAGGGTTAAAGAGGGTTAAAGCTTGTAACATGGTTGCCAAAGAAAAAATTTAAAGTCTCAAAAGAGGTTGGCTAGGTAAAATATGCAAGGGTAGGAAATTTAAGGCACGATAACTGTCCAACGAAGGTCTAACATCATTTCTCAAACAAAGTTAGCCTAGGATTTTGCCTTGAAGAACATTCCAGGAAAGTTCTAAACTATAAATAATGCAAATGAACTCACAACAAATCTCACCACACATGTCACATGCAAACTCGAGTGAAATATAAATCCAGAATCCAATTAAAACCAATGAACTCAAAGAAAATAACATATAGCCTAAAAGAATATTTCATGAATCAAAGAGCCAAATATAGAACCTAAAAATCACAACAAGGATTATCATTTCAATCATTTTTCGTTTTAAAGATATTCATAAGCCAAAGTTTATATTATGTTGGTACCAAACAAGCCACACATTAGTTTATGGACAAAAAGACTACTCCCAATAATCAATTTATTCGCTACTAGCTACTAAACTAACTAAAACAAATTACCTAAAAATATAAAAACTAGACAAGCCTAATCCCTAAGAAAGTTGTCACGCCATCTATCATAGGAAAAAATCACCCGGTTCGACACAAATTATTTCCTTGGAATTGGAAATGCTATTGTTTTGCTGTCTGGGATTTATTGAATGGCGATCACGAAAATGGGCATGCGATCGCGAAGAAAAAAAAAATTTCTAATATACTTAACCCTACACTATCGCAGAAGGATAAACACAATCGCGATGAACTATCTTGGTTCTCAGTAGAATTAGACCTATGCGATCGGGGAATGGGGAATCGCGATCACGAGGGTTTTCTTCCTCTCCTAGTAACAATTCATTTAGGCATTTCATCAAACAGTTCGTGTGCACCAATTTTAATTAGCAACTTCACACCAATGACTCATGGATTTTCTTGCCCCGAAATTTTACATCTCGCTTTTTCATACGTTAAAGTTTCATCGTAAGTTAATCGACGTAAGCTCGGGAATGATATTATCTTGAGATTATAAGCGTTTATGCTATTTATAACAAGTGATAAGTAAGTGTCGTGAAAGATAAAGGCTGAATGGATCAAAGAAATGAGTTTCGTTGAAGGTTTTTCGATGTGGGATAAAATACGGTCCGAGCTATAATACCCGGTATTTATTGACTAGTGTCATTCAAGGCACCATATGACCATGATAGTATGATGTATAAAGTGTATTAAAAATGAGTAGTATTTTAAGTAATTTGAGATCATTCTTAATTATGTGGGTAATTGATTAATTATTGGTTTAACGGGAGGTTAACCATGTAATTAAGTGAATCGCGTTCGGCAAACAGGCCTGTGATCGCGAAGATTAATGATGCAAATCACCGCAATCGCAACCCAAAACCCACGTTCGCGTAGAACACTTGACAACCGTTGATCAGCTTTCTTCCTCGCTTTTGCAAAATTTTCCTTGTGTTCGCAATGTATGATTTCCTTGCCTTCCTCATCGCATAACATCTTCGTGATCGTGAACTGCATTATCTGGGTTTAGTCCACTTTCCTCGTTTTAACACATTTTGACATTTTCTTCTGTATCTTCTCTAAATCACTTGATACCTGAAATATGCAAATAAACCTCAACAAATGCCTTAGTTTCTCAACAAAATCATACAAAATCCTAAGTATCAAGAAAAGATAAGTTGGTAAAAGGCCAACTTATCAAACTCCCAAACTGAAACTATTATTTGTCCTCAAGAAATTCTACAACTAAGAACATCCTTTAATAAATTCATCAATTAAACTCAATAACATACCAAACATCATTTCAATTCAAAAAAGATTAAATTAAATAGAATCTAATGACTTCGGTTAGTACCAACAGTTAATCCACAGCATATGAATTGCCAACAACTTCTCACAAATTTCATTTCAATTCAAGTGCTCAAACACCACATTAATCAAAGTACCAACCAAGTCATGACACTAAAGCTTCAAAAAAATTTCTCATTATCACAAATAATTTTATTTTATTCATTCCTCCCAATTGGAGATTGGATTAAGTTCACAACCAAAACTTTCATGTGCCCTCCCACTTAAGAGAGAATCTTAACTAATAAATTACAATTTAAACACAAATGGAATATCAAATGGAAAGAATAACTCTCTATCTCTCTCTCTCTCACACACACAAAGATACTCAAATACACATACGTAGCGTCATAAGCTTTCTCTTCATGTATTTCTCCATAAATATAGACACACTTGGTTCAAAATCTAGTAGGACTTAAAGGATTGTAATGTATGTTTTAGGTTAAGGTAGGGCACAATCTGGATAAGAGTGACTCAAAACCTCCCTAAGCACTACAATTTGCAATATTTAAAACATACTTCCTTCAAAATCTTTTCCATCTTTTCTTCACGTTTCATTCCATGCCTAATATTCCCTTTATTCACCACTCGTTATTTTCCTTCTTTTTTCTTCTGTATTACTCTTTTTTTTCAAAAATCAGGTAAGTTTCCATTTCTTTTTTTAATTTGATAAATTTCACCTTTTAAGCAACTTCCACATTATAGCTTTTCCAACCTTCACCCCCAAACTTAGGATTTTAGCCTATATTTACACTTTTAAAGTACTTAGGCATGTAGGATGCCAAAAGATAGATCAATAAAGAAGGAAGGTTAAAGAGAGTTAAAGCTTGTAACACGGTTGCCAAAGAAAAAGTTTAAAGGCTCAAAAGAGTTTGGCTAAGGAAAATATGCAAGGGTAGGAAATTTAAGGCACAACAACTGTCCAATGAAGGCCTAACATCATTTTTCAAACCAATTTTGTCTAGGATTTCGCCTTGAAGAACATTCCAGGAAAATTCTTAATCATAAATAATGCAAAAGAACTCACAACAAATCTCACCACACATGTCACATACATACTCGAGTGAAATATAAATCCAAAAACCAATAAACTCAAAGAAAATAACATATAGCCTAAAAGACTATTTAATGACTCAAAGAGCCAAAAATAGAACCTAAAAGTCACAACAAAGATTATCATTTCAATCATTTTTCGCTTTAAAGATCTTCATATGACAAAATTTGAATCATGTTGGTACCAAACAAGCCACACGTTGGTTTATAGACAAAACGACTACTCCCAGTAATCAATTTATTCGCATAGCTACTAAACTAACTAAAAACAATTACCTAAAAATATAAAAACTAGACAAGACTAATCCCTTAAGAAAGTTGTCACGTCATCCATCATAGGAAAAAGTCACCCGGTTCGACACAAGTTATTTCCTTGGAAAAGAACCGTGGAATTAAGAAAAACCAAGTAGTTTAATTAATACTACTACAAGTACATAAATGTACAAAAAAAAATAAAGACTAATGCTAACATGCTAAAAATAAACTACAAAATATCACGAATAGACTACAAAAGCTAACAAATCTGTCAAGTTTGAAAAATAGTCATGCTCCACGTACATCCATCATATATAAATGATCCACCCCCAACCAAAAGTGTTGCACTATCTTCAATGAAACTAAACAAAACAAGATAAAATAAAAGGGGTTCTCCCTGAAACTGCATCACTCCGAGCTGGAGGTACTGGAACTATGAGCTCCAACTAGTCCTCGTCGCCGTCATATGATCCACAAAATTTCCTCAGTGTGTTCATCATCTTTGTCAAGAAATTGCTCTTCTTCTTTTCATGTTCTCTCTGTTGCAGCTGCCTCCGCTCAATCTTACCCAATTTGGCTCTAATGGCTTGCAGAGGTGCTCTCTCCAAACACTCTACAAGGGAGACCAGCTACAAGATGGCAGAATTGTGTCTCCATGCCATAGACTTGGAGAGAGATATACCTGACTGTGAGAGGTCCCTGATCAAGTAGTATAATAGCAGTACAAGTCCCTGTGACATATGCGGGGGAATCGAATATCTCAGTAATGGTGTCAGGAAACTGGCTAAATAAGGGAGATGCGACATCAATCTTTCTTTTCTTTTGTACATTCCCAGCTCCCTTTCTCAGCAATGGATGAATGATCTTCTCGTGGTTATTTTCCTTCTCTACAAGCTTCTTCTCCACCCCCGTGTGATAACATAAATGTGTGATCAAGTAGGGAAAGAATAAACTTTTAGTCCTCTCCGCAACATCCTCTACTATCTCATCAACAATAAGCTGCCCCACATTCACTGGTGTTCCCTCTATGATCGCGCAAATCACCCTTGCCTTCTTAGGTATAACCTCTATCTCATTACGTGAAGGCATGACTCGAGCATAGACAATGGAGAGCCAAGTCTTGGCCGCGGCAATGAACTCAAAATACTCGATCCGTGAGTGATTTTTTATCGAATTTGGAATCTTTCCTCCGTGAAAATGGTCCAAAAACCGCTGTGTGCCCAAGTCTTTAGCTCTATCCCTGTATACCTAGTTGTCAGTGTTGGGATGATTGTAGTATGCATTTATCAGTTCTGGATCAAAGTGGACTTGTTTTCCCCTCACAATAACAAACAAATTATTCTTAAAGTCAGTCTCCACAGCATTTGCATAAAATTCCCTTGTCACTTCATGATTGACTTTTCTTGGTTCTTCCGCAAAGAAAATACATCAACTCAATACCAATATTCCATGTAACTAGGGCCATCGACCTTCAAGGTCGGTCAAAAGAATGCCTTTTCCTTAATCATGCTTCTACACAGTTGTTTGTCATAGCGATGGGAACATCTTAGTGATCAGAATATGTCCCGATCAATGTACTCCTCTTTGGAAACTTGTTCGTCATATTCTTGAACATTTTGATTTATGCCAAAGACATTTTCAAGCTCAAAGTACCTACAAAAGGAGTAAACATGTTAAACACTTGTATGGACACTTAAAACATAGTATTAGGCGGTATTTAGGCCAAAAAAGTGACCAAAAAGCCTTGGGATCAGAATTGGCAATGCTAATGTTTTGCTGTATGGGCTTTAATGAATAGCGATCGCGCAAATGGGCACGCGATCGTGAAGAACAAATTTGTTTCTAACAAACTTAACACTACACGATCGCATAAGGATAAACACAATTGTGATGAACAATCTTGGTTCTCAGCAGAATTAGACCTATGCGATCGCGGAATAGGTAACTGCGATCGTGAGAGTTTTCTTCCTCTCCCAGTAACACTTCGTTAGGGCATTTCATCAAACAGTTCGTGTGCACCAATTTTCTTAGCAACTTCACACCAATGAATCGTGGATTTTCTTGCCCCGAAATGTTACATCTAGCATTTTCATACGTTAAAGTTTGGTCGTAAAATCGACGTAAGCTCGGGGATGAGATTATCTTGAGATTATAAGCGTTTATGCAATTTGTAACAAGCGATAAGTAAGTGTCGTGAAAGATAAAGGGTGAACGAATCAAAGAAAATGAGTTTCGTTGAAGGTTGTCGATTTGGGATAAAATACGGTCTGAGCTATAATACTCGGTATTTATGGACTAGTGCCATACAAGGTACCATATGACCATGATAGTATGATGTATAAAGTGTATTAAAAATGAGCAGTATTTTAAGTAATTTGAGATAATTATTAATTGTGTGAGTAATTGGTTAATTATTGGTTTAATGGGAGGTTAACCATGTAATTAAGGATTTGTGGATAATTGTAGGTGGGGACAAAGTCCCCCCACGTGGTAGAAAGTGGAGAAATATTTAATAAGTGATTCTTGACATTAGGTAATCAAATTAAGTAGACACATGAATACCACTCTTAGCCATATTGCAAACACGTAGAAAGGGGGTTTGTAGTAGTCATCCTATTCATCCCTACACTTTGTCTTGAATGTGTATCAAAATTAATTTTGGAGGAGCTTTGGAAGTTCATATGAGACTTCATATTACAACAGCTACGGAAATTCTTGGATTAGTTAAGGAATTCAAACAAAATTGCATTGCGTAATAACAACGGGATTTTTGCAATTCAAAGGGAGTACGGTGCAATCTTTCTGAAAAATATCATACGAATTTTTCCCTAGTCCAGGTATGTTAAGGCTAAGCCCTTCCTTCTTCTTGGAATGATCTTGTAACTACACGAGTTTGATAATGAAGCATTAAGAGAAGTTTATACTCCCGAATTTACATACATTATCCTAGTTTCATAAGTTACAGTATTCTCCCGTATTGGGACTTTATATTTAATTGAGTATTGTCTCCTTCCAGTCAAGAGAGCGGAGAATATATATATATATATACAGTATCACAGTATTTTCACCACCATCGAGCTATAATCGGTAGGCGGGCCCCTATTGGGCAACCTCTGATCAGATAGTAAGTTATATACCAAGCCTACTATGGCCGAGCGCCTATGAGCGAGCCTAGAATGGCCGAGATACAGAGCCTAGTATGGCCGAGTGCCAATAAATGAGCCTACTACGGTAGAGCAGTTATATATATACCGAGCCTTATAGGGTTGGACAACTATTTTACTTACTATATTGAGAGAGTTGAGTCAGTATCAGTACGTAATAATATCTTCATATTATCTTTGACTCCTAGTTACTTCAGTTATTATATTATCAGCTCAGCTTCAGTTTTCAGCTAATTTATTGCCTTGCATACTCGGTACATCATTACGTACTGATCACCCTTTTTCTGGGGACGCTCTATTTCATACATGCAAGTTCAAACAGATTAGATGGGTAGACCTCCTCAGTAGGTGTTGCTCGAGTTCAGCTTTATCAGTAAGCTCCATGTCCTTCGGAGTTGTCGGGCCTAGAGTTTTGTGTATATCCTGTATATATCTGTATATAGGTTATGGGTAGTTCGGGGCTCTGTTCTGATCACAGTACATCCAGCAATAGAGGCTTGTAGATATATCCTTTCAGTTAGTGCAGTATGTTGGGCTTGCCGGCCTTGTATGTATATTTTGTTGGTTTGTCAGCTGTAGTAGTTATGACGTCCCTGTCGGCCCAACTTCATATCGATGCTTAGTCGGCGTTGTTTTCCATTCAGTTTTATATTTTGCTTCGCAAATTGTCTTGTAATGTAGCCCATGGCCAAAGTATGACATTATATATTCAGATTCCCTTAGTCGCAAGTTGGTGCGCACAGATAGGTGAGGCACCGGGTGTCGGTGTCGGCCCCCAGGTTCAGGGCGTGACAAAAGTGGTATCAGAGCAGTTCTATCCTAAAGAGTCTACAAGTCGTGTCTAGTAGGGTCTTGTTTATAGATGTGTTGTGCACTACATTATATAAGCAGGGGACTACAGGGCATTTAGGAGTTGGTTACCCTTCTTTCAAATCTAAATTGTGTTGTGGAACTGAGTTATAGGAAATTTGAGTTAAACTTACGCGTTTGCGTTTGCGTGAACAGTTGACGATGACGATGGATAGGAAGACTACGACTAGCCAGAGGAGAGATACAACAGTAGGTCAGGGGACTAGAAGGATACCCCCAGTAGATGGGGCCCAATCGAAGGCCCAGTGAGAGACCTCTACTCAAACATTACCGGCTCCTCCACCACCTGAGGAGATTCCTAAGGAGACCGCAATTCCAGTTCTCCCTCCGCTTCCATCAGATCAGGACTTGAGGAGTTCGGTGCATTTGTTGACACAGTTGGTAGCTACCCAGCAACAGGCTAGGACACCCGCTAGTGGAGGATTTTCTGAGGGGTCTTGGAGCTCAAGGGTCCGAGAGTTTATTGCTTTGAGTCCCCCAGAGTTCACGGGGATAGATCAGAGGGAGGACGCGCAGGATTTCATACATCGGCTTCAGAGGATCTTTCGGGTTATACATGCCACAAAGAAAGAGGCATTTGAGCTAGCAGTTTTTCGACTGCGAGATATACCCATCCTTTAGTACGAGATATGGGAGAGGTCTAGGGGACATGATGCACCTACAGCTATTTGGGAGAATTTTTCGGATGCCTTCCTTGACCAGTACTTATCGGGGGAGATCCAACAGGCTCGAGTCAATCAGTTTCTAGCCCTCAAGCAGGGCAATATGAGTGTTCGAGTGTATAGTCACCGTTTTGACTCATTGGCAAAATATGCACCATCCATAGTTGCTAGTATGGGGGACATGATTCACAGGTTTATAGCAGGGTTGGCCCCAGAGTTGATCGAGGCATGTGCCACTGCTGCAGCAGAACAGTATGGATATCTCCCAGATTCAGGCATTTGCCCAGAATATAGAAAGGGGTAGGCGTCGGCAACAGGGTACAGAGAGGACTGAGTCAGGACAACGTAAAAGGATGAGATTTTCCAGGTCTCAAGAGCAGTCTCAGGTTAGTTATAGGCCCCAGTACTTCAAACGGCCACCTAGGCCTCTGCTACGTTAGTTACAGGGTTACATGTATGACTGCTATACTCAGTCATAACCAGGTGAGAGCTCACGGGCATCGGGTTTGCAGCGACAGCAAGGTTCAAGGCATAAATGGCCATTTCCGCCACGGTGTGACATCTGTGGTAGAGGACACTTGGGCCAATATTGAGCCGGTTTTGATGCTTGTTATATATGTGGAAGTCCAGGGCATATGATGTGAGATTGCCCAAATAGAGATTCTGGGGGTATGGCACAACCAGCAAATTCAGCAACAAGATCATCTATGTCTATGCATCTTTCAGGGCGTGAGTCTCAGTCTTTGGCTGGTAGAGGTCGAGGCAATGGTAGAGGTTTTAGTTCAGGTGGTAACCAGAATCGTAGCTATGCTTTAGCGGGTCGAAAGGACCAGGAGTTATCACCAGACGTTGTGATAGGTGTGTTGACCATTTACTCTCTCGATGCTTATGCTTAGATAGACTCGGGATCTAGTTTATCGTGTATTATCCCATTTGTCGCGTGGAAGTTTGGTATAGTTCCTGAAATACTAAGTGATCCTTTCGCGGTATCTACACCAATCGGAGAATTGATTATTTCTTGACAGGTTTACCAAGGTTGTACGGTGACAGTTTGTGGTCGTCAGACCTCAACCCACCTAGTTGAGCTAGAGATGTTGGATTTTGATGCTATCATGTGCATGGACAGGTTGACAGCTTGCTATGGCACCAGTTAATTGTCAAGCAAAGACAACTAGATTTCATTTTTCGGGTGAGCCATTCCCTGAATGGGTAGGTAATACAGCGACAACCAAAGATAGGCTTATTTCCTATCTAAAGGCAAAAAAAATGATCGCAAAAGGGTGCATTTATAATATTGTGCGAGGTAAAATGCATATGCCGAGATACCTACACTTTAGTCTATTCCAGTAGTCAAAAAGTACGCAGATGAACTTCCATGTATTCCTTTAGAGCGGGAGATTGATTTTAGCATCGATTTGCTTTCGGGAACTCAACCAATATCCATCCCTCTGTATAGAATGGCACTTTCCGAGTTAAGGAGTTGAAGGAGCATTTAAAAGATTTGCTGGAGAAAGGTTTCAGCAGGCGCAGAACCTCACCTTGGGGTGCACTAGTGCTGTTTGGACGGAAGAAAGACGACTAACTGAGGATGTGTATCGATTATAGGCAACTGAACAAGGTAATTATTAAGAGTAAGTATCCACTTACAAGGATAGATGAATTGTTTGATCAGTTGCAGCGAGTTAGATGCTTTTCAAATATAGATTTGAGGTCGGGGTACTACCAGGTAAGAGTTTGGGAGAAAGATATTCCCAAGAAAGCTTTCAGGACCCGATATGGCCACTTCAAGTTCCTTGTCATGTCCTTCGGGTTGATGAATGCACCTGTCGTTTTCATGGACTTGATGAATAGCCTATTCTGGCCATTTTTAGATATGTTCGTGATAGTATTTATTGATGATATTTTAGTTTATTCACGTTCAGAGGATGAGCATGCAGACCACCTGTGAGCGATACTCCAAACCATCTGTGATAGTAAAGTATATGCTAAGTTTTTTAAATGTGAGTTCTGGTTGAAGTCTGTAGCATTCTTGGGGCACATTGTATCCGATGGAGCTATTAAGGTAGACAATCAGAAGATTGAGGCTGTGAAATCCTGGCCTAGACCTACCACTCCGACAAAGGTTCGAAGCATTCTAGGCTTAGCAAGATCCTACCGGAGGTTCGTAGAGGGTTTTTCTTCCCTTCAGAACCATTAAAGAAGTTGATGCAGAAAGCAACAAAGTTTCAGTGGACGGAGGCTTGCAAGCAGAGTTTCCAGGAGCTTAAGAACAGGTTGAACTCAGCGCCAGTTCTAGCACTTCCAGAGGGTCCAGATGGTTATGCCATGTATTGTGATACCTCAGGTGTCGGGTTAGGATGTATCCTGATGCAACATGGAAAATTAATTGTGTATGCTTCAAGGCAGTTAAGGAAGCACGAGCAGAATTATCCGACCCACGACCTCGAATTAGCTGCAGTTGTCCATGCACTTAAAATTTGGCGGCATTATTTATATGGCGTTCATGTTGATGTATTTTCAGATCATAAAAGCCTGTGGGATATCTTCAAAAAGAAAGAATTGAATTTGCGATAGAGGCGAAGACTTGATTTATTGAAAGATTACGATGTTAACATTCTCTACCATCTAGGCAAAGCTAATGTGGTAGCAGATGCCTTAAGTCGCCGATCTATGCCTTAGAGGATGAAAAAAGATAAATAACTAGAGAGATTCATCAATTGGCTTGTTTGGAGGTTCGGTTAGTAGACTCTGGCGATGGTGGATTGTACTCCAAAATACTGCAAAATCATCTCCCATAGTTGAAGTAAAGGAGAGGCAGTACGAGGACCTAGAGTTCGTCGAGTTGAGAGAGCGATTTCCACCGTGGAAGAAGCCGTTATTAGAGCTCAAGGGAGATGGATTTCTCAGATATAGGGGTCGTCTGTGTGTTCCAGATGTAGCCGAGCAACGAGACAAGATTATGTCAGAGGCACATTATTCTAGCACTCCATTCATCCTGGGTCGACGAAGATGTACCATGACATTAAGGATGTGTACTGGTGGAACAATATGAAGAAGAACATTGTTGAGTTTGTTGCTCAGTGTCCTAGTTGCCAGCAGGTGAAGGTAGAGCACCAGAAGCCCAAAGGGCTAATATAGAATATAGAGATCCCGACGTGGAAATAGGAGGCAATAAACATGGACTTTATCACGGGTTTACCTCGTTCTCGTCATAAGTTCGATTCCATATTGGTGATAGTCAATAGGCTCACAAAATCAGCTCATTTCCTACCGGTCAGATCCACATATACAGCAGAAGACTATGCAAAGTTATATATTAAGGAGATAGTGCGGCTACACGGGGTACCGATATCTATTATATCTGACCGTGGGGCCCAGTTTACAGCACATTTTTGGAGGTCATTTCAGAGAGGTCTAGGGAGTCAGGTGAATATCAGCACAGCTTTTCATCCACAGACTGATGGACAAGCCGAGTGCATAATTCGGACGCTCGAGGATATGTTACGAGCAAGTGTGTTGGATTTTAAAAGAAGTTGGGATGAAAATCTACCTCTAATCGAGTTTGCATATAATAACAATTACCACTCCAGTATACAGATGACTCCGTACGAGGCTTTGTATGGGCGTAAGTGCATATATCTTATAGGGTGGTTTGATGTTGGAGAACCTGGGTTAAATGGGCCAGACCTGGTTCAGCAGGCCGTTGAAAAAGTAAAGCTTATCCGGGAGCGACTATCGACAGCCCAGAGTTGTCAGAAGTCACATTCTAACGTGCGGTGACGAGACTTAGAGTTCAGAGTTAGACTAGGTATTCTTAAAGGTGTCTCCTATGAAGGGCGTGATGAGGTTTGCAAGAATGTCAAGCTTAGCCCACGGTATATTGGGCCTTATAGGATCATTCGGAGAGTGGGCCAAGTAGCTTATGAGTTAGAATTACCGTCGGAATTGGAGTATGTCCATCCGGTTTTCACGTATCTATGTTACGAGAGTGCATTGGCGATCCTACCTGGGTGGTGCCCACGGATGATGTACAGATTACAGAGGACTTGTCATACGAGGAAATTTTGGTTGCCATCCTAGACCGACAAATCTGCAAGCTACGGAATAAGAAGGTAACCTCAGTTAAGGTTTTATGGAGAAGCAAGAATGTGGAAGAGATGACGTGGGAAGAGGAGGAAGAAATGAAGTCTAAATACCGCCACCTATTTCAAATTGAAGATATGGCTCGAGGTGGGATACCTCAGCACAGCTCTATTCATGCCAGTAAGTCATCATGTAAGCTCTTATTCTTGATTTTTAGAATTTATAGTGGACAGCTGTGTGAAGCCAAGTGTTGGTATTTATAGACATTGGCCATGTGTGGCATGTATATTATGTTTTCTGGCTGCGTACAAGTTGGTTTTAATCTAATGTACGGAGGAGACTCTGGTAAAATTTTCTCAAAGTCTCTAAGAATAAACATTCGAGGACAAATGTTTCTAAGGGGGGAAGAATGTTTAAATTTTGTCGTAAGTTAATCGACGTAAGCTCGGGGATGAGATTATAAGCGTTTATGCAATTTGTAACAAGCGATAAGTAAGTGTCGTGAAAGATAAAGGGTGAACGAATCAAAGAAAATGAGTTTCGTTGAAGGTTGTCGATTTGGGATAAAATACGGTCTGAGCTATAATACTCGGTATTTATGGACTAGTGCCATACAAGGTACCATATGACCATGATAGTATGATGTATAAAGTGTATTAAAAATGAGTAGTATTTTAAGTAATTTGAGATAATTTTTAATTATGTGGGTAATTGGTTAATTATTGGTTTAATGGGAGGTTAACCATGTAATTAAGGATTTGTGCATAATTGTAGGTAGGGACAAAGCCCCCCACGTGTAAGCAAGTGGAGGAATATTTAATAAGTGACTCTTGACATTACGTAATCAAATTAAGTGGACACATGGATACCACTCTTAGCCATCCTTGCAAACACGTAGAAAGAGGGTTTGTATTAGTCATCTTATTCATCCCTACACTTTGTCTTGAATGCATATTAAATTTCATTTTGGAGGAGATTTGGAAGTTCATATGAGACTTCATATTACAATAGCAATGGCAGTTCTTGGATTAGTTAAGGAATTCATACAAAATTGCACTGCGTAATAACAACGGGATTTTTGCAAAAAATTTTGAGGGAGTACGGTGCAATCTTTCTCAAAAATATCATACGGATTTTTCCCTACTTCTGGTATGTTAAGGCTAAGACCTTCCTTCTTCTTGCCATGATCTTGTAACTACACGAGTTTGATAACAAAGCATAAAGAGAAGTTCATACTCTCGAATTTACATATATTATCATAGTCTCATAAGTTACAGTATTCTCCTGTAGCGGGACTTTATATTCAATTGAGTATTGTCTCCTTCAAGTCAAGAAAGCGGAGAATCTATACACACACACACACACACACACACACACATATATATATATATATATATATATATATATATATATATATATACACACACACACACACAGAGTATCACATTATTTTCACCACCATCGAGCTATAATCGGTGGGCAGGCCCCTATTGGGCAACCTCAGATCAGATGGTAATTTATATACCGAGCCTACTATGGCCGAGCACGTATGAGCGAGCTCAAAATGGTCGAGATATAGAGCCTAGTACGATCAAGCGCCTATGAGCGAGCCTACTACGGCAGAGCAGTTATATATATACCAAGCCTTATAGGGCCGGACAACTATTTTACTTACTCTATTGAGAGAGTTGAGCCAGTATCAGTAGGTAAGCCTATCTTCATATTTTCTTTGACTCCTAGTTACTTCCGTTATTATATTATCATTTCAGTTTTAGTTTTCAGTTAGTTTATTGCCTTGCATACTCGGTACATCATTTTGTACTGATGTCCCTTTTTTCTAGGACATTGCATTTCATGTGTGCAGGTTCAAACAGACAGACGAGTAGACCTCCTTAGTAGGTGTTGCCCGAGTTCAGCTTTATTGGTAAGTTCCACGTCCTTCGGAGTTGCCGGGTCTAGAGATTTGTGTACATCCTGTATATATATGTATATAGGTTATGGGTAGTTCAGGGCCCTGTTCTAATCACAGTATATCCAGTAGTAGAGGCTTGTAGATATATCATGTCAGTGCAGTATGTTGGGCTTGTAGGCCTTGTATGTATATTTTGTTGGTTTGTCAGCTGTAGTAGTTATGACGGACCTGCTGGCCCAGCTTTATATCAATGTTTAGTCAGCATTGTTTTCCATTCAGTTTTATATTTTGCTTCGCAAATTGTCTTGCAATATGGCTCATGGCCAAAGTATGACACTATATGTTCAGATTCCCTTAGTCTCAAGTTGGTATGCAAGGATAGGTGAGGCAGCCGGTGCCAGTCTCCCCCCTCCCCCCATAGGTTCGGGGCGTGACACGAAATTTCACAGAAATCACTCAATTCTCAACCAATCTCACCAAGCAAGCAAGAATACAAAGCACACAACATTTTCATTTATGAAAGAAAATAAAACTTAAGCCCTAAAACCTTGAAACCATGGTTGCCTTTCAACTCTTCCACAAATAGACTCTGGAAAAATGAGAGTTATGAGAAAAATCCACATTCCTTGAGAATGAACGGGAAATATTGTGTTGGTATTGAAGCAATAGAAGAATTGGATATGATTTTGGGGTTAGAGGAGTAGGTGGGTTTGTTTTTGTGTTTGTTCAAATGTGGACTTCCCTTTTTTTTTTTATTTCCAGTGTATTTAATCATTGGGAACTTACCTGAGATATGCGATAACGTAGCAAACTAGGCGTTCACAGAGAATAAAAACTTCCCAAATATTCGCAACAACTTTTGGTTATTTGCGAACTTGAAGAGCTAGGAAACGCGAACGCAGAAGTTCTCTTGCGATTGCGAAGTTCTGCAGTTTTCTGCAGTTTTGTTCAGCTACTGGTTTGGACTACCCGAACCATGCAACCTGCTCAAAATAACTCCAAAAATGTGAAACTTCGCAGAATAGTCTAAAATAATATACTAAACTATTATTAAAAGGAAAGTTTTGAAAAATGACTAAAATTTTTGAAAAGGATGGGTTGCCTCCCACCAAGTGTTGCATTTAACGTCGTGGCACGAAACAAGTCAACTTTACCACTTTTCTCTCCACTTGGAGGATATGAATTGGACACCTAACTTGGAATCAAACTTGTGACTACGAGCGACTGGGGGTGGTAAGTTAGAGTATCAATCCAAACTTTAATTTCTCCGTTTTGCATTTATTGTCTCTCTTTTGAGGAATGTCATTTTTCCTTCTTGAATTTTCAAATTGCAAGATGTATGGCTCGTGTCTTTCTTCTTTAAACTTTCATATCGATTCACATGGCTCAATTCCCATATCACCATGAAATTCCAAAGTTGAAAAGTGCTTGGAATGAGATAACAAACTCCCAACTTGCAACCTTTTCCGAATTTTGACATCCTTTTTTTCCCCGGACTAGAATCAATCTCAACCACATGCTCAATTACAATGGTTGCCTCTAATTGTATATTTTTCTCGGTATCACAAAACAAGCATGGAGTCGGTTGGCGGAAGTTCAATTCTTGATTCCTCAAAATAAGCCTCACTTTCTTCCTCGAAGTTGGACTCTTCATGACCTTTTTCCACACTCTTAAGTCGGAGGGCATAATGAGCCTCAACCAATATTTTCATTTGATCTTCCAAGATGCGGATGTTCTCATCATTTTGAGTTAGTACTTGTTTCAATTCCTCGACTGCTAAGTTGTGATTCTCCTCATTTTCAAGAATGGACTCCAACATGAGCATCATCGTCTCACTTTGAGCACTTGAGAGTTCTTCTTGGTTTTGATCAAGTTTCAAAGAAGGATTTTCAGCTTCAACCTCTGAAGAAGGTTCTTGGCTATCATTCACATCCGAGGCTTTTTGGACCTCTAAATCTTCAAGCATTTCTCCCGTTTTGACGTAGGTTTGTCTCTGGCCTAGATCAACCTAAGTTAAATGAAGTCTCTAGTTGAGAAGGGGACATGTGATCAATTTGTTCTCCTTTCTAACCGATCCATTGCGTGTCACATCGTCCTATCCATAGAGGAAGAAGGCGTATGATGTGAGTTCAACCTTTCAAGCGTTAAATCGTTTTGGAGACTATTTTCAAAAACTCCCCCAAGACACTTTGCTCTTTGTTTCCTCCTTCAAATAGGCATTCCATCACGAGTTTGAACTCTCCATTTTGACAATGCTAAATTTCTTCCACTTCCATATCCCTATACTTGTCATTACAAAAATTAGAATCATCATAGCGAGGGTTCGGGGAAGGGAAGGACAAATACGCACGATTAGCCCAATTTCCATTTTGACCACCACACTTATCACATATACTCCACTCATGGGTTTGAGATTCTACGCACAATCCTCCCCCGGGAAAATTTAAATAATTTTGCCATGAATGTGTTCCTTCACAATAAGGATAAGGTTCATCAAAGTATGAGCAACTAACATCCGACCGATTTTCATTATGCGATGCCATTTTAAAAATTCAGAAACTAAACAAGACAACAAATAAGAAAATGAACAAAGATAAGAAAAAGTAATTTCACCAATATTCACAAGTTTGGACCAAAGCACGTACACTTACTTCTCAAACAACCTAAATATGCCAAATAGTTCTCCAGCAATTGAGCAAATTTTTGTGACGTCCAAATCCACTACTAAAAGTAAATGGACACCGTCACATGTAATTTAATATACCCAACTATGAGTCGGGGTGGAATCCCACAAAGAACAATATGCAGGCGATTAGGCGTGTAAGAGAAATATCACTTATTATGCTAAGCCAAACACTTAGAAAGGTTTTGAGAAAATATTTATAATTAAATATGAAAATATAAACTAACCTAGAAAGCAAGTAAAATGATCAATTGCTACAACCATGGATGCAATGGGAATTACACTCAAGTAACGTTCCAATGTATTTCACAATTTTACAAAATGAGCGAGTTTATGTTAATTATCCTCGGATATTAATTCTTTATTAGCTTCTTCGGAAGACAAACAATACTTCATAATTGAATTATCCCTAAACAATTAAGAGATTAAGCAAACCCAAATATCGCTACAAGTAGTTCAATCATATCCTTAGGTAGAATCTATAAAGTGAGGGTTAAAGCCTCAAGTTCTTGTTAATAAATCTTTCCCTACCCCGAATTATCTTTTCCAAAGTTAATTCTAAGTTAATGGGAGAGTCCTAGGGTTAACTAATTCCTTTGGAAACACTAAAGAACAAGACAATAAAGAAACAATAACACTTCATAATAAATAAATATCGTCCAATACATAAGAACAACAAGATATTTAATCCACACTTTAAATCCGAATATTTCCATAAACAAGATTCAATGTTGGAAAAATACTACACACTAAGATATTCAATACAAAGCAATGAAATGAAGAAATGAACATAAACGGGTAAGAAATTCTCAACCAAAAGCTTCAAATCTTCAAGACCCAAGTGTGTCCCTAGCTCCCAAACTTGTCTTCTCTAATCAAAGAGACTGAAAAGTAAGCCAAAGATATTTTACAAATAAGCTGAGTCGTGTATTAAATAGTTTGGGGGTAAAAAATGTGAAATGCAAAAACTGCCCAAATTTCTTCCAAGTTAAGTGAATCGTTGTCATGCCCCCAACCGGGGGGATGCGTGGCTGGCACCCAGTGCTGAGCTGGCCCGAGTGAACCACTATATAATTCATAATCATTTGATCAATACTAGAACCTACATAGTTCGAGTTAGCTAAACTCATTCCTTTCGTAACTATCAAGGGCCCACATGGCCACAACTCATAATGTACTACTGTAAGTGGGAAAACACTGTATCACTGAACCATTTTTCTTGAAACATGGATACATATGGGCCATCAAGGTCTCTAACATACTTTAAAAAATGAACCTCTGTCTACAAAGCCTCTAAGATTATTTGACATCAAATGGGACAGGGTACCGACCTACCCATAAGTCTGTATAAAACTTTTGACACGATGACTCGTAGACTCGGCTGCACTGCAGATGAGGTGGAGTCTTACCGATCCTTCACTGAATGCCAATCTCGTCTACCATGAGGGATCGTCAAACTGATTGTCTATACCTGCGGGCATGAAATGCAGCGTCCCCAGGAAAAAGAGACGTTAGTACGAATAATGTACCGAGTATGTAAGGCACATAAATAATTACATAACAGACATGCAAGAAATATAGAGTGAATGACTCAACCTGTAAGTCGGGATAACTTTGTAAATCATGAAATACTTATAGTGTCATGCAGACGCGTATGAATGCCATGTCGTGCATAGGTACATGTGTTCATAACATCATCAAGCCTCTGAGGGCATCCCATCATATCATCTCGGCCACTGTAGGCAAATCAATGTATACCAGCTGATCAGGTGGTGGTGCATATATAACACCATAACCTTTCCAATATCTCATATACATATACATATAGATATATACGCATATATAATGCCATCTGGTCATGGGTCAATGTAAATGAATGCAATGCATGAGAAGGACACCAATAAAATATTTCGGAGTGTCATAAGACCATTATGCCTTTGATTAATATCATGAAATAGACTCTATCAACTTACTTATTTTCTGAGACCCATGAACAGACGATAGAATAATAAGACTTATGGGAAAACTAGAATATACTCATATCTAGCATTTCTACAAATAGAGTAATTTATGGAAGTTGTGCATGTTCTCGTTTTGTTTGTGTCGTATAGATCATGCCAAAAATAAAAAAGAAGTATAGCCTTAACATACTTGGGGTAGGGAAAAATCCGTATAATATTCTTGAGAATAAAACTTTTAAATATTCCTTGCCATATTCCTGAAGACTTATATTTAGCTCCCAACGTAGATATTTGTATCTTGTATGAAGACTCCCAAAGTTACACCCCAGAATCTCCAAGATAGTCCTGATATTATGAACTTCATTAACCAAAAATATATAGCGTTTCACTAAGCTAATACGAACACAAGTGAATTCTCTCAGCAATACCAACATAATTTTCCATCTTCCTCCTTACTATAGAAAGGTGATAACTGAAGCCATACATCCCCTCTATGTGTTATATCAAAATCTCACCATAGCAAATGCATATACAAAAGTCAAGCAAGAGGACTTTGGAGTTGTTATTGTTACAAGCTAATTTGGAAGTATTAAAAAGAAAGTTAACCAACTTTAAACTAAGATTTTGAAAAACTTGCCACCTTAAACGATGGTCACATATGTGGTAGATTCACAAGGGTTCCAAAAGATATATACTCTTGTGAAGATCTATTACGAAGAACAAAGTAATTACCTTACACTCATTTAGAAAATTAAAATAAGAGAATTTTAGAATCAATTAATCAAGCTCTTTTTGTTCAAGTGGAAATGCTTTGTGTAGAAAAAAATGTTATTTTTTTTTTCAAAATATAAAGTGTTGTGCACTTAGCACATTATCTTTACAAGTCTTGTATTCAAGATATGAGAATGAGGTGTCTTTTATTTATCAATAAGGTTTCCACCTTTCCATTCAATTCAAGAGTCACTCTCTTGGCATAGGAGGGCTGCCACATAATCCCCTTGTTGGGAGATTTAAAATTTATCCGATAATCAATTAGGTAATATCTGGCTATCCGGTAATTAACCAAATATTCACATAATTATGAATTATCTCAAATTACTTAAAATTCTACTTATTTTTAATACACTTTATACACCTCACTAACATGATCATGTGGTACCACATAAAATAAATACATACACTATTATTTTTATTAAAACATCCATATAAAAATACATATATTTTCTCAAATTATAATTTTTCTAATCTCATGTAAAGAGTGAAAATTCTCGTACGCTCAATTCTTATAATGTTAAAAAAGACAACCTTCTTTTCTTGTGAGAAAATAATTTCCATCTTTACAATAAAGGAAATCTCATAAACTTTCTTATATTATGTGTATAATTTATCATATCCAAAAAATGTAATAATGGTAACTATCCAAAATTATACTTATAAAATTCTTACTAAAATAATTCACTTAAAAGAAAATACAACATAACATAATATCTAACGGTATCAAGGTTGTAAACTTACAGGGTCTGATAATAATAATATCTTAAACCCTCTAGAACCTCCTAATAGACATAATCCCTTCGAACTCATGTGGATTTACTACGGCACATCCCAATGCTAAGGTACGGGATGTAACAATCGCATTCGCGCAAACAGGCCTATGTTCGCGAAGAGTAATGCTGGAGAGCACCGCGATCGCAAACCAAAACATGCATTCACGTAGGACACTTGACATCCACTAATCATATTTTTTCATCGCGTTCACATAATTTGCCTCGCGTTCGTGATGTATTTTTTCCTGGCCTTCCGCGATCGCATATCAATCTTGGTGATCGCGAAGAGCATTATCTGGTAGCAGTCCATTTTTCTCACTTTAACAAATTTTGACTTGTTTTCTTCCGTATCTTCTCTAAATCACTTGATACCTGAAATATATCAATAAACCTCAACAAACGCCTTAGTTTCTCAACAAAAAGACAAATTTTTACCAACTTATCAGAGAGCTTCCAAAAGCTCAAGATTGTCGTGACCACTAATCAGTTCTGGTTTTGCCTTCAACATCAGGTTCATATATAGTTTATTGTGATTCTTCGCGGATTGGTATTGGGGTGTCTTGATGTAGGAGGGTAGGGTGATTGTTTATGCTTTGTGCTAGTTGAAGCCCAATGAGAAGAACTACCCCGTTCATGATCTAGAGTTGGCAGATATTATTCACGCATCGAAGATTTGGAGGCACTATCTCTACTACGTGTCTTGTGAGGTATTCATAGGCCTTCAGAGTCTACACCACTTGTTTAAGAAAAAGCATCTAAATTTGAGGAAACAGATGTGGTTCGAGCCGTTAAAAGACTAATATCACTATTCTATATCATCTGTGGAAGGCTAATGTGATGACTGATGCCTTCAGTAGGAAGGCGGAGGGTATGGGTAGCTTGCATATATTCCAGTTAGTGAGAGACACGTTAGTATTGGATGTTAAGGCTTTGGTCAATCAGTTTGTGAGATTGGATCTTTCAGAGCCTAAACTAGCTCTAATTTGCGTGGTTTCTCGGTCTTCATTGTATGAGCGCATTAGAGTGAGGTTATTGCATGCAACTGCACCACAGGCTGAGTCGAGATTAAACTTGGAAGACTTATCTATCCCATCAACAAAAGTGTGACCCAGCACCTCATCATTCAGACAATAATGCACACGATCTCTGAGTAGCTTCTTGTATCTTTCCCAAGGGTGATGAAAAATTTTTCCATCTCTTTGTTGAAACCCAAGAATCTGGCTCCACGATGATTTAGTCTTCTTTATGGAGAAGACGTTGATAAAACATTTCCTGGATAGATCATCCTAATAACAGATTGAATTAACTATCTCCTTTTGCAACCACTCTTCTACTCCCCCAATATAGAAAAGGAAAATAATGTCAGCTGACATAATCTTTAGAAACATTCAGATAGTTGTAAGCATATGTGATCTCCAAAAAGTTATGGGGATGCCTCTGGATCTTCATGAGATAAACTCACAAATTGTCATGTAGACTAAATTGGCTGAATCATGTACTGTTTAAGCTCAAACTGACCAGTAATGTCAGGCTTCACGGTACCATGAGTCATGTTTGCGAGATTAGAGCGGCCTCTATCAGCAGTCGCTCATCGTTTCCTGCCATCTCAATTGGTTGTGGTCGGACTTTGATGACCAACTCTGCAGTTTTAGCTCCAGTTTCAGTGTCCTTTCTTAACCTATGAAGAGTCATTTCTATTTTTTGATCAAACAAAGGATGTTATTAAAACTCTTGCTCCTCTGCATTCACGAGTGAAGCACTTATAGATGCAAAGACAACAAAAGAAAAGTTAAACTTTGAACAAATAACGAATAATAGCTTATTTTAGAAAAATAGCTAATTCCTAAGTCTCTAGCAATGACGCCAAAAGTTTGTTGGGTCCAGTGCACACACAAGTGTACGTTGTCGACAAGTAATAAAGTGATAAGAAAGTATTGTTCCCATGAGAACTTATGATTAACTACCATCTGAACAAAACTGGGTTTGAATGTTCTGTTCAAGTGATTTTTCGAAAGATGGTTGTGATTGTTAGTTTACTAAACTTACAACGAAAAACTAATAAGTGAGAAAGAGAACAAGAATGCAAATAGAGCACACGAAAAGTTTAGGAGCAAGGTCGGTGAGATGGAGGATATGCCGAGGTTATGGGATTAATGTCTATCCTGTTGACTTTCTGGTTGAATTAACTATTTGATATGTCTGATTTGTTGATTAGAAGGGTTTATTTTGCTCGCGAGATTCTTTCGACGCCTCGCTCGCCAATTCAAGACAACCTAATACTAAAAGTTTGTAGAATTAGAATCGACTAGAATGCATGATTAATTCTTGCGATAATATCAAGTAAGGCAATAGCATATGTCTATCGTAATTGGGAATCTATTCTTGAATACCTGATTCAAGAATTTACTATATTCAATCTTATATGCAATCTATAGTTCTTGCTTTCAAGTTCAATTATAAATTCGTAGATAGTATTCTATTATTAGCTACACAGTAGATTGAATAAATAAATCAATATACTTAAATCACATAATCTCAACGGCCGTTAAACGTCAATATTCAAAAACTACCCATAATCCCAGAATAAGAGAGGTTTTAACCACTCATAATTGTATGATTAATCACAATATTATTTTGAATCAAAAAAATTACAAATACTAGATGAAGAATGGAAGATTGGATGATTTTGTTCTCTATATGTGTTCCTTAGCCCTCCTTGCCATCAAAACATTCAACCCCTTTCTTAGAAAAGCTTAAGGGGTATTTATAGGTTAGGGTCGGAATATCGAAGTCCAAAATCAAGAAGAAGAAAATTTTCTCTCGGATAGGGGCACTGACGCGAAGTATCATGTGAGCCACCATTTGAATCTCGCTAAGTGCCATGTGCAGCGTCAGTTTCCTCTCTCGAGGCGCCATGTGAGGCGCCATTTGAATCTCTCTAGGTGCCATGTAGAGCGCCACTTTCCTCTCGTGAGGGGCTAATAGGCGCGCGATTTGTTTCACCCTGGGTGGAGGGGGCGTCGTCTGGGGCACCACCTATGTCGTGCCTTGCGTCGACTTTCCTTTCGTGCTCTACTCTAGAGTTTTCAATGTTATTTTGTGCAACTTTCTTTTTACATGCGCTCAATTGTTCCTACACATATAATCAACTTAATTAAACACAAACATCACTCAATTATCACTAAAATCCTCAAATGCAAGCAAGTAATGTCATACAACAATAGAGTTATGGACAAACAACAAGAAGTCCTTTTTTTAAAATACAGGATTGACATAAATAATCAATTTATCCTTAAATAACAAAAGTTAAAGTAAATTGAAACTAATAAAATTCCACGTTCTCAAAGAGGGAAAAGAAAAGGAAAGAAGATGGGATCGTGACACTAGATCCTAACAGAAAATCCAATTGCCAACCAAAATTTGAAAAATAGTGAAAGCATCATCATATAATATAGGAGTTCGGAAGATACAGCAATTAAAAATTCAATAAACATACTTGTTAATTCCAAAGTTAATTCATCTACCGAACCGTTTGCATTGAGTTAGTCAAGTCGACGCGTTAGGAGACCTGGACAATGTTAAAGGGTATCGTACACAGTAAATGACTCAATTACCCATTGATATTTTCAACAATTTGAACTAACCCAAGGGTAGTAAAAAAATAATAAGAAATTCAACGGTTAAACCTCTTTATAACAGCCTCGTTTGTTCCAAATATTTTAATATATTATAGAGAAATACTGTTATAGAGAACATATATTATAACATAACGTGAAAATTAGTTCTGAAAAAGCTTGCTGTTTATAGTGAAGAATTATTATATAAAAATACTGTTATAAAAAAGTCCGACAATAATTACACAAGTGGAATATAAAAAAAATAATATAATTACATAGAGAAACTGTTTTTAGTAGTAGATCTTACTACAAAAATGATAAAAGAGTAGTGACAATAAGGAATAGCAACAAAATATAAAACATAAGGGTAATCATGTCCAATAAAAAGAATATGCTGTACTCTGGGAAAACTTTATATAGAGCCAGCAAAAAGTGGGGGCAGAAGAACAAAAGAAAACGGCTTTCTTTGTATAATTTATATTCTTTACAACTGCTACCCATTAACCTGTTAAGCAAACCCTTCACCACAAACTGCTCTCTGGCAATTTTGTCGCCCAACAAATCCTTTCTATTTACTTCATTTTAATATAGTACATATTTTGAAATCACAGCCAATTTTAAGGGTCTGAAAAATCTAGGTTTGTTTTTCTTGAAAAAAACTTTATATATTTTCCACCCACCTAGGTGGAAATATCCAATTGTTTTGGTTTGGAGTTTGATCTGTAAAATCAAGAAGGTTATATAAGCACAGAAATAGACTTAAAGAGGAAGATGTGGGGTATTTCTAAATGTTGTGAGAAAATTTACAAGGTTGAAGAAGGGGGATCTGGTTATTGTTCCAAGAAGAAGGATGATTTATGTAATGAAGTGAGATTTCTTCTTTTGAGTTATTTGAATTCATACATGTCTCTAACCATTTGATTTCACTCTGGTTCTTCTGTTGTTATATTCTTTTTCTTTTTAAATTTTTTTATTTCTGAGGTCACATTCTTGGTTTTCTTTGGTGGAGTTTTAGTTTGTAATTATATTTGACAGGAAGGCGGAAATTTCAAGTATTGGGGTTTATATTCTTGGGAGCCTGATGAAAATTAGCATCTTTAATAAATTTTTGTTGAAACAGAAAGCTGATTGACATGTGATCTGATTATAGTTTTTATGTCCTGTAGCCTTTTCTAGTTTGCTTTTCTGTTTTCTTTTCTCTTTTCATATTTTTTATATGAACGAACATATTTTTCTATTGATTTCAAAGGAATTAAAGGGTTTGTTGGAAGAGGGTGCTTTCCATTTTATTCATTTCCATGGTTCTTTACTTGTATGTTACTGGAAAGTGGCACAACACCATGTATTATTTCTCTTTTGGCTGAAGCATGTTCGTCGTTTACGCACATATTTGACGTTATTGATCTTGAAAGTGGAATGACAAAAAGCTCACTGAAAAGGGCTAAAAATCCCTTGGCCGCTTTGAGATTTTATTTTTGCTTTCGGATTTGAGGCTTGTACTTGATATTTGATATTCATACTCAAAAGTGTATATTTGAAGTTCTGTGGCTTTTACCTAATACATAATGTAATGCATACGCTTTCTGAGTATAAAATGCTGTTGTTATTTTATACCTAACAAAAGATTCTGTTGAATGCAGGAAACTAGACGAGCCTTGAGCATGTCAAGACTAAAATGTATTTTGCGTGGCTTGGATCTTAAAACATATATCTTTCTCTTTGTGTTGATACCAACTTGTGTCTGGGGTATATACGTACATGGGCAGAAAATCACTTACTTTCTACGGCCTTTATGGGAAAAACCACCAAAGCCATTTAATGAAATGCCTCACTATTATCATGAGAATGTGTCAATGGAGAATCTTTGTGAACTTCACGGCTGGGGAATTCGTGAGTACCCGAGGCGTGTCTTTGATGCGGTGTTGTTCAATAATGAGGTTGACATGCTTACTATGCGGTGGAAGGAGTTGTACCCTTACATTACAGAATTTGTTTTACTTGAATCGAATTCAACATTCACTGGGTTGCCAAAGCCTTCTTACTTTGCGAATCACAGAAATCAGTTTGAATTCGTTGAGTCAAGATTGACGTATGGACAAATTCCTGGGAGATTTAGAAGAGGAGAGAACCCTTTTGTTGAGGAGGCTTATCAAAGGCTTGCATTGGATTATCTTCTAAAGCAAGCAGGTATTCAGGATGATGACTTGTTGATAATGTCAGATGTTGATGAGATACCTAGTAGACATACAATCAATCTGTTGAGGTGGTGTGATGACATACCTTCAGTTCTTCATCTTCGGTTGAAGAATTATCTTTACTCTTTTGAGTTCCTTGTGGATAATGATAGCTGGAGAGCTTCTGTCCATCGCTACCAATCGGGTAAGACAAGATATGCTCATTACCGACAGTCAGATGTCATATTGGCAGACTCAGGGTGGCATTGTAGCTTTTGCTTCCGCCACGTTAGTGAATTTATTTTTAAGATGAAAGCCTACAGCCATTTTGACAGGGTCAGATTTTCGCATTTTCTCAACCCTAAGAGAGTACAAAAGGTTATCTGCAATGGGGATGATTTATTTGATATGCTACCAGAGGAGTATACATTCAGGGAAATCATTGGCAAAATGGGACCTATTCCCCACTCTTATTCAGCTGTTCACCTACCGGCTTATCTTTTGGAAAATGCAGAAAAGTATAAGTTTATGTTGCCGGGTAATTGCTTGAGAGAAAGCGGGTGATCGATCTAGCAGGGTTTATTATATTTACTTTTTGTGAATATCAAGGGTGCAGTTCTGCAAATGACGATCCTGTGAAGAGTTGCTGTAGAAACTTTTGGAATGTTGGGATGAATACTCAGATTTGGCAAGTCAAGGATTTTTGTATATAGCTTCTGAGAGATCAAGCATGTCTATTGGACAAAGGGGGGAGTTTTCTTTTGCAGAACTGCTATTGTGCATAACTCTGTATCCTGTAGTATATCAATTCCTGATTATGGGAAATTTTGGATCAGTACTAATTTTATTCACATTTCTTGTGTTCCTTATTCCTTCTGACCTACTACTTTTATATCACCTAGCGTTTACACCAGATATATGTCCCTTTTGTTAATTCATTTGATTAATTAATTAACTAGCTTTCTAGTATATGCGTCAAGTGGGTATTGTGATCTCGAAGGGCGATTACTTCAGAATGTGCTGTGTTTACACTTCCATCCTCTTACCTAGCGTTTGAAAAATCTGTTTTGGGTGAAGTTTGACTTGAAGATGAAATTATGTTTGGACATACGTTTTCAAAATATATTTTCTAATTTTTTTTTGGAAAAACATGTGTATTATCAGTGTTTTGGCTCAAAATCAGCTATTGAGGTGATTTTAGGATTTGGTATTTTACCAAAATATAGACAAAATTTATGGTCAAGCATGTGTTTGCCAAATAAAACCCAAGTTTATTTTGACAAAATTTTTGGCCAAACGGGTCCTTAGATATATACTTTTGTATAAAACACGAATGAGAGATGTCTCAATGCTGAATGTTGACCGACTAAAATATTTTAAAGATATTAATAGACTTTTATACCCTTAACTATTCATACTAATTTTGATAAAATCTTATAACGGAATTAACAGTGGAAGAAGTGGAATTATGAATTAAGAAAAAGTTAATACTGAGGGTGTGTTTGGTTTAACGAGAAAATATCTTTGTAGAAAATATTTTTCAAAAAGGTCTTCTTGAAAAACAAGTAGTAATCTTACTCATTTTTCGGTGTTTGTTACGCAAATTAAGGAAAATAACTTCTCGTCGAGAGTATTCATAAGTAATTTAGATATAATAAACATAAGCCATAAATTTTCGAACAAACAACCTTCCGAACTCACAAATTCCATAAACTTCTTAACCGCTAAACTTTCGAATCCGTAAACTCTATAATTTCTGAACCCGCAAACTTCTAAAGACATAAACCTCGAACTCATAACTGTGAAACTCGTAAAATTTCAAACATGTAAACTGAAAATATAAAAAATATTTTTGCTGCAGGGGGGAGGGGGGATTTAGCTGGGTTGGTGGTGGCAGAAATTAAAACAAAAACTGAAATCTGAAAAAAGCATATTTGCAAAGAGGGGGTGGGAGAGCTGGGGTAGGGGATCGAAGGGGGAGGAGGTTGGGGGGTTAGATGTGAGGGTAGGTGGAATTTTTGGAAAACGTTTTCCTAACTTTTTTTAGGGAAGTTATTTTCCTCCAATTTCAGAAAAATATGATATAAAAAAAAAATACTTTCCAAATTATTTTATGCAACCAAACAATAAAAATTGAGAAAATATTTTTCAAATTTTTTTTCCTCGTACCAAACACACCCTAAGACTAAATATTCTAATCTTCCATCTAGCTAAACGTGGAACAAATGCCTTAGAATTGAAGTAGTTAGCTCAATTGTATAGTCAGATATTTTCAAAGTATTAAAATTAAAATAATTACTCCTTCCTTTTCAATTTAAATGAGGTACTAAGAAAGAAGACCTTTGAAACTTAATATATATAAAAAATTTAAGGGGTAAAAGTTTTGTGGGGCAATGACATTTATGTGATTATAAAAGCTTCTTATTAAAAGTATAATGAGTAAAATAAAGAGTTTAAAGTTGAATTATTCCAATTGTAAAAATATTTCATTTTTTTGAAAAAGATTAATAAAGAAAATGTGTCATCTAAATTTAAACAGAGTAAATACTTTACAAAATTGAAGAAAGTTTGTTAGTTTTTTCTTTTGAATTACAAAACTTGAAACACAAAGGTTTGATTAATTTTGTTTTCTTAAAGCATTTCGGGTTTGGTACCCGAAACTAACAATGCATTGTTATTCAAACGAACTTTTGTACATTTTATACTGTGTTTTATTACAAAATCCAATATACTTCAACGGTTATGTGTCTGATTTTATAGTTTTAGAAATACTAGTATCTATGAGCGTGCGTTGTATGTTAATAATGTTATGTGATAATTTAAATATTTATTTATATGAAGGAACGATGAAATTTAATTAATGAATTTTTTTTATGTATAATAATACACAATCATCTAAATGCCGAAAAATATTATTAAATTAGAATAATATATGAATTTAAAATAAAGGAACATCATTAAAACTTACACAAATGATCTATTTTGTCATGTTAGTTGGATAATTATGTATTATAGTTTAATAGTATTTAATGTGATGGTATCTTAACGAACACTTCTTTGTGGACAATATTTTTTGTGTATGTTTCCTCCTAATACTTTGGTTGCTCTGCGTTAACCAGAACCCTTGTTGTCGATCTTGATATCTCTTTGAAAGTGCAACATATAGTTGTTCGTGAAAGAAAATATATTGCGGTAAATATAGTCCAATTTTTAGGATGTTTGTCCTTGTACTTTATTTATTATATTTGTAAAATATAAATATACTAAAAATTATTTTTACACAAATTTAAAAGAATATTCCTTAGTTCGGAAGCAGAAAGTTGAATTCAGGGATAAGAATATACTTAGAAGCATATTAACCAGTATCATAACTTTTTCATGTATCACCTTATTGTCAAAACTTCTATATACCATCTGTGTGCTATTACATAAGCCATTCAGCGTATCTAAGTTTTTCAGTAGCATGCCGGACATATTTTTCTTCAAAATCAACCTATATACAGTGGAAGATCAATTTTAACTTAGTCTATTATATAAATGGTGACACTAGCATACGTATGAAATAATAAATTTGACAACAAACATGTATGGTAGAAGGCCATTTGGTATTAAAGTATTTAAGTATTCTTCTTGGTAGTAATTATTGGTATCACTTTCTGCTGAGTCAAAAACAGAAAAATATTTTGTTTTTACTATAAAATTTTGCAATCAACCTTTCATTTAGTTGATCAACATATTCATTTCTGGCTAAGAAATCTTTTTAATTCTATCATGCAATTTACACAAATTGCGTTTTAATCTAATGATAGAAATATTTCTCTTATTAAATACATACTATTACTATTGGGTTTGATAACCAAGTATTCATGAAGAACCAAATCATCTTTTATTGGATGCTCTTCTTCGTTTCCGATACGAAGCAAGAAGACACTGAATACTGTATCTGTTCTTACTTTATATTTCTTGTTAGTTGAATCCTTTTCATTTGAGGCCAGAAGTATAACTTTGGCAAACTAGCTTTTAAATTCTTTGCTTTTGTCGATTTTGGGACGAGTGGTAGTACTTGACATAAATCACATCCCAAACCACTAATTTTCCACCAAATGATTCATTAAATCCAATATATTTGTAGAACGCTAGGCAATTATTTCGATCGTTTGACACTTAGCCATAAGTGCTACATCCCATATTATCAGTTTTGCTTTCTTTATAAATTTTAGCAGCATTGCTCTGCTTTGATGTATTTGTGATAATTATTTAAATTGTTTGAAGGGGTATATCAAATTTAAAGTGGATGGCCTCACAATAAAATCGTTGTTGGTACATCACTTGCTATTATTGCTAACAATGTCATTCCTCTTGATATGATTTTTTAAAGTAATGCATGATATAAAAATATTATTTCGATTCCGCCGGATGCATCTACAAAGAATAATTCTATGATAGCTGTCACGACCCAATTTTGCCCTCCGTTAGGTATTGTGATGGCACCTACTCTTAAGGACTAGGTAAGCCTAATATAAAATAAACATAAATTATATTATCAAACTTTTAAATGCTTTTTGAAATAACAATCCATGCTTTGAACATCTTCCCAAAATCCGGTGAGTATAAGTCATAATCCTTAAGCAATTTACACTAAAATCTCTAATTACCACTGTTCGGAATAAATACAATAGTGTATGAACAAAATACATGAAGGTGACACCGAAACCGCGAATGCTGAAGCGGTTTTACCTTGAGTCTCCACTACAGCAACTGTGCTGCTAAGAATCACTCGGTCGGCGATGCAAAAATCTGGAATCTGCACAAAAATGTGCAGAAGAGTAGTATGAGCACACCAAAGCGGTGCCCAGTAAGTATCAAGACTAACCTTGGTGAAGTAGTGACGAGGACTAGTCAAGACAGCCACTGGTCTAATAAAACGAACATGCATAAATATAGAAAATGACGGAATATGACATATGCATAAAGATTACACAATATAATTAACTACATAAAAATGCAATGCGGGAGGAAAAACAGCAATAAATCGACGGAATGTCAATATTACACAGAAGGATGGACGGGAACACATCCAAAAACCGAAACCCACAATACAGTAAGAACAAGTAGTAACTCAGCATTGCGATAATCTCCACCTCAGCCTTAGCCAACAACTCTAACAATTTAATAAATTGTTCGAAGGTAATCGCTTCACCCACAAATTTATAATTGAGAACTTTAAAGTATAATCCTTCTTGTTCTTTTTAGAAAACTTCTTTTGAAAGGGGCTTTCTCCGAATACGTATATGTACTTTACAGAAGGAAAGTCTTTAAATGTAATTTCTTCAAGATACGCGTTTTTAAAATATACTTTCCCAATAAATGTATTTCGAACTTAACTTCCAATAGAACAAGTGCACGGCATCACCCATCGTGCTTTTACTCTCGTCCTTCCCATAGAAATCGATAGATACGGCACGTAAATTAAGAAAATTAAAGACATGGACAGTGCAACAATAATTGAGATAAAAGTCAAGTACAGGACAATAATAATAAGTCACACTGTTTAACCAAAGAATTAGACCCTTTGACTAAATCTTATTTTTAAGATGAATACGGGTTACTAATAATCAAGAAAATAGAGAAAAATGAATAACAGACAATATATTGCAGAAATATAGAAAATCGAAGTCAATTATATTCGAGAATCAGATGCCTTTACAAGATGTATTCCCCTCCCTTATATAGGAGATTCTTATAACGTACAACTCTTGTTATGGTTGCTTATTAATGACCAATTATGACATTAATGAGGCATTACAAAGGATAACGGTAATTGGGGTACGATTACATAACGTTCGAATAATCAATTGTGGGTCTTTGAATCTGCCCGTAGCTTGGTCTAGATTCATTCTGACCGTGCCTCTCTCCTATTTTGATCAGGTTGAGTTTTCCGTAGCTGATAAGCCCGAGAGTTTACTGAATCGTGCCTCTTTGTACCGTACCTCTTCAAAGAATCACATCCAACTGTCGCATTTTTCTGTGTCCACGTGACTGGCTGAGTTGTCAAAAGCTGGCTTACGTGTGAAACTCTTTTTTACCAATACAGATAGTCCCCCCACTTACCATATATTTAACGATTAATATTTTGTAAGTGGATATTCATTTATGGCAGGAATATTTTACCGGCGCTTTTCCTCGAATCATTGTATCCTTCTCTGCACCATAGGCGTCGTTTGTCACTTCCATTTAATGCTCATACTACGTGTCCTTTTCGAATTGGTTCTGCATATACTCGGCACCTTTTAGGGCATTTTGCGGCTTTGCCAGTCCCGAAGTGACATCTTCAATTATGACTTTTCATCATTATTTTTCTTTTTTTCCCATGTTTGACGGTTGTCCTCAAGTATAAATACCTTTCTTCTTTTCTTTGCTTCCACGAAACACTTTTATAACTTTATTTTTTGTAAAGAACTTTCTTCTTGACTTTGTAAACATGTCTTCTTCAAACCAACCTCAGGGAGTAATAGGTATTGAAAGTTTAACGCCATCTTCTGCTCCGACTAGGAGTCTAGGATCCACTCCTTTGAGGGGCTCCTCTTCTTCTCAGATAGTTCCTTCTCCTTCCACTAGATCTCTAGTTTCTCCAAGGTTTAGGGTTTCTCTGTCTTTGTCTAGAGGTAGAGGCGAAAGCCTTCGTGAACCTGGAGTCAATGAAATTGTCCCTACTGAGTTTGTTTTTGCTAGGGATAGTCAAGTTCTTGTAGACCAATTTCTTCTCTTGAAAGTGTCGAAAGATATTCAACCCTTATAACTGAGGGTCAGATTTCCCTTGTTCGTAAGGAGTGATTTTGGAGGTCTGACTTCCCTGTCTATATTCCGAATAGTAATCGAATAATAACGTCTTACAAGACGTGATATTCTTTTGTTTATACATACCCTTTCACTCTAGGGTTTAGACCCCCCATTGACCCAGTCATAATTGAGTTCTGCCATTTTTTCAATATCTACTTAGGACAAGTTGGCCCGCTTGTGTGGCGAGTTGTCGCATATCTTAGGAGTTTGGCTTCTTTAGCCTCGGTTCCTTTTACTTTCAACCATATTATTCATCTCTACTCTCCTACCTTATTTCGTGAAGGGATTTTTACTCTGACTGATTGAAGCAAAAGGGTGCTGGTGATCCCTGGAGATGATAAGGATAGGGGTTGGTAACTTCGGTATGTTGCTGTACCCATTGTTTGTTTAGTGGGTGAAGAAAATCTTCTCTTCCCTGAGAAGTGGAATCGCGCACGTGAGTATGCTTTAGCTCACATTTATTTACTTTTTCTCATTTTGATTTGAGATGTTTTATTAACACCGTATATGTTTCTTCTTCTCTCAGCAATCATGAATACTGTTGAGAATGTCTCCGGTATTCGTGATTGGGTAGAAAAATTGTTTTTCGTTGCTACTTTAGAAGAGAGATCTTGGAAGTACCTCTCTGGGAGGTATGGTTGGCATGTAAAGACCCATGGTAAGTGAAGCTCTTGTTCTTGCTTCTTTCCTTACTCGAGTCTCTTCTTTCTTTGTCGTTTAACTTTTTCCCTTTTAATAGGGTTCTCCGCTCGTGGGGTGTCTGCTTCTCTATCCCGAAGATGTCTTTGGCTCAGGCCCAAGAAATTATTGTTGGTTCCTCTTCCTCGAACAGGAAGATTGGTGAGTCTCGTTCCGTAGAAGAAAAAGAAGAAGGTGCTTTAGTGCACAAGCCACGGAGAAAGAGGGTGGTTTCAGATGATGAGCTTACACCCTTAACCTTGCCTTCCGTGTTTGTGATTGAGCCCTCTTTCCTTGATGATGTTTCACATTTCCCTATTCATGAGAGTGTTGATCTCGCTCCTGACGATGTCCCTTTGGCTGCTATTTTTCCTGCTTCTTTGAGAGAAGTTGTCTCGTCTGTTCCTTTGGCTATTTCGGCTTCTGCTGTTGCTTTGCCCGTAACTTCCTCGACTCTTCCACCCTCCGTTCCTTCTGCTTTTCCCGTGGCTTCTCCAGCTCCTCAACCCTCCGTGCCTGTTGCTATTCCATCTTTGCCTGTTTTCATGCCTTCCGTTAGGGAAGTAGGGTATTCCAGCAGAGAGATGCGGTAGGTGGTAATAGAGGTTCCGGCTGAGGGGAATCTTTTCAAGAAAACGGGAGAGCCCGAAGTGTGGCTCAAGCCTTTGATAGGTCCCTCTGAGAAAGCAAAGCTAGCCAACCACGGTGCTCTTACATGGACCAATGAGGTCGTGCATACTTCTTTGAAGGTATGGTTCAAGTTATCCTCTTTCATTTTCGTATATGAAATTTACCATATATGACTGGTTTATTTCTTGTAGATTAACCTTATAGGCATGGAGCTTATGAAGAGGATTTCAAACACGGACCAGGAGACAAAAGAGTTGCAGGCCGATGTTGATAATTGGAAAGCATAATATGATAGCCTAAGGATTGACATGGATGCTTTAGAAGAGGAAAGGAGTACCTTGAAGCGGCAGATGAGACTCATGGCAGCAGAACTGGCAGTAGAGAAGGCTTCTTCTAGTCATGATGATAAAGACAAGAGTGTTCTGGAATATTCGTTCGCTGATCAGCTGTCCCGTGCCTCAGAGGATATTAGAGAATTGAAAAACTTGTTGGGGAAGAAGGAGGAATACTCAGGCGAGCTCGTGCAATCACTCACTCGTACTCAAGAAAACCTTCGTAAGGCTTTAGACAAAGCTCAAAATTTAGAAGAGTCGATTGTACGATTAAGGGCCGCCCATGAAGCTGCGGAAGCGGAGAAGGACGGATTGAGAGATGAGATTCAAGTATGGGCAAAAGGTTAGAAGATCTTGAAGAGGTGGCTGATGTCGATGTGAGCTGAGCGTACATGAATTCTCGCCTTGACACATTGATGGAAATGAATCAAGAGGGCTTTGACCTTAATGCTGAAATAACTAAAACTAAGGAAGCCATGGAGAAGGCTCAACAAGGTCATAACTTGTCTTCACCTGATGGTGAGATTCCAGCCGCTCATGCCTCTTCATCCCTAGTTGCTCCCGCTCCTTTTGCCAGTGAAGTCAACCCCTCTCTTAAATAAATTTAGTTGGTTCATCCCTTTTTTTTTCTTTGTATCAATTGGTGGTTACCCAGTCCCATCGGGGGTAGATTTGGATTTCTTTAAAGTCCCCAAATGATAACTTAGGGGCACCACAATGTATATAAAAAATTTTATACAGCTAAGTATAAGTTAATACTTAGTTTTAGCCATTTTAATATATTAATATTAGTCCGACTTTTGTTGAGTTTCTGTTTTACTCTTTAAGTCTTTTGCATGCTTCATTTTTAGAGGTTTTAGTTTTACCTCCGAGTTTTGCATGTTGAATTCTTTAGACTACTCGTACCTTTTTGTAATATGCACGGTGTCATATTAAATGTGTGCCTTTTTGTAATAGTCATAGTTTATGGAAGAGAGCCCTTTATAATTGACATGAAGACGACGTCTCAACTTCATGATAATGCAATAGAGTGATAGGAATTTTACACATGTTTAAGAATGTTTCCAAGGAAAGTTTTTTGTTTGAACTTCCATGACATTTTACATGTGTTTGGTTATCGTCTAAAACTCATGTTTGCAACTGTTTTTGTTTAACAGATTTGATGTACTCTTGTATTTCGTAACTGTTTTTCATATGTAATAGTTTTTCGATATTAATACAAGGAAACAACTATTTTTTACTGGTAACAGTTTTTATAAAGATTGGGGTTTTTACCCGCAACTATTTTGGAAACAATTTTCAAATAAGTACGAGGGAAATGTTTTCTTATTCGTAACTGTTTTTATTTGATAACAGTTTCTTGAACAAATACAAGGATTTAGATCTTTCATCCATAACTATTTTATTTGAGAACAGTTTTTTGAATGAGTACATTGACGATGATCTCTTACCCCTAACTGTTTTTGTTACAACAACTTTGAATAAGTATAAATATGTACATTTCTTTCTCGTGACTAATATTTTGCTTTTCAACCTGAACATGTTCGAAGGTTTTTGCTTTTTGCATTAGGCTTTGTATTTGGATGGCTCTTTTGATTTCTTTTGATTCTGAACGTGTTACTTGTCTCGTTGGGTAGATAGGTCTTCACGCTCGAGCTTTTGACTTTCTGATAGTCTTCTTTGCTTCATCTTGGCCTTCCCATGATCACGTTATAAGCCATGTCAGTATCGATGACTTGGAACCTGGTACTTTTGATCATCCCCTCATCATAAGTGCTACGCTCAATTTATCCATTTGTTATAACCGTAGAGTTATGAAACCCTGATATGGCTCATGAATTACCTCAGGAATAATAAAAACTTCCTTCAACCCATAGCAAACTCAACCCTCACTCATCCCGAGTGACCATGATTCACGAGACTATGCTGCCCAAATCCTGCAACCCATTTCAGACCCTTCTGATAATCTTTTCTTCAACCCGGAGTCTATTTCTCTCACTCTTTCAATATTCTCCCACATGTTGAAACATATCATAGAACATTCCAACCGTCCTCATTTTTCTCAGAGATTACTCTGCAAAAGCTCGATTCTCGATCATACTACTACCTGAAATCCTTAATTGCCGCATTCTTAAATTTTGAACTCACTAGGACCGCTATTGAGATTCACCCACTCTGACTGGCCCCGAATACAATCAACCCCAAGGCTCTCCTAGCACAGGAACACCTTTTTCAATGAAACACGGGACTGAGTCACTATCCTTACAACTCGCCCATGCCTTAAGCATAAATTTTGAATCTTCCAAAGCCTAACCCTCATCTAACAGGGCCAACTTTTGCACATATTAATCAAATCCCACGCACAATTACCATTTTACTCCTTTTTCCTTAGCTGAAATAACTCGCCAACATGCCGAAAATCCTCAACCCCATGCGAAGACAATCCTACAACCCAACTGCAGATGGTGGGACTCCCCCACTTAACCCGAAGCTACTCCTTGCACCACTCTAGACCCTGCTGAGATCCTTCCTCCTTTGATAACACGATCTTGCTCAGCCAATCCGTCCAAATCTTCCAAATTCTCTTGCTAGAACTCCCTAAATACTCGAATTCTCTAGCATCATTCACACATTCTATCTCCTATCGACTAGCCACTAGGACCCCTCACAGAATCTGCCAACCCCGCCATTGCTAACCTATCCCTAGAAGACAACCCACCTGTAGAAATCACCCGCGAACACCTTCTAATGACGCTGAAATGCACGCTCTCTGCGACTTCAATACCCCATCCCATGCCCCGATTCATTTACCAACTTACTAGTCCGTCTGCTCCTCATAGACATCCATTAAATGTGCGACAATATCTTCAAATTAAAAGTTGTGCTGCCGCTCCCCCACTTTGCGACTGCTCGACTTCTGCTTCTTACACCTGGCCTCCTAGAAATGGAACCATCGCCTAGCCTCATTCCAGGATCATTCTTTGCCAACCACATTCTTCAATATTTATTCTCAATACTCTGACCCCACGCAACCGAAGAAACCATAGCACCGACAAACTTAACACATTCCATTCGATCAATGACAACGACTACACGTCACAGGTGCATATCCCATATCACTTGAAGACACCAAGTCTTACTGCCTTATCAAGCCCAACCGGACCATTCCTAACCCAAAATGCCACTCCTCTGCCGGTACAAAAGCACTAAAATCTCGAAATCACGCTCTGAGGAGACCTCCCTGCAAATCATTCATCTCTCCCAACATACGGGCAAACGTTCTAGCATCATATCGACACCGCACGAAGATCACTTGCAAACATCATCACTACCTGAGCACAGCCTTAAGGCTCCAAAAAACACAGCTACTGAGCTGAAATACATATTACCCTTTCACAGGGCCATAACAATAACCACGACCATTTACACATAGAAGCATCTCGAATTACATTCGCAACACCATTTCCATTCCTCAAATCCCTGATCCATAGCAAGCACTTCGCGATGCGTAAGATTGAGTAGGAATGAACATAGGCATAAGCCTCAAAGGAATCAACTCGCACGATGAAGAATCAAGAAGGGAAGTACTGCTATCAGCGTTGTAGCCTCTCGAAGATAAGTACAGACGTGTCCGTATTAATTCGCAAGAATCTACTAGACTTGCTCATGACTCGTGAGACTTACGGGAACCTAGCGCTCTGATACCTCTTTGTCACGACCCAAAATCCATAGGTCGTGATGGCGCCAGACACCACTGTAAGGCAAGCCAAATCCTTAATTAGTTGAAATAAATTCATGTTTTAACATTTTCGAAATCGTTTCCTTTCCTTGCATTTCATAATCAAATAAATTAATTTTCGTAAATTTAAAATACGATAGCAAATAAAATTATGTTATTTAAAAAGATAGTGATATAAAGATTTCGTTTAAGCAATTATCCCAATATATATCCCAGAACCCGGTGTCACAAGTACATGAGCAATTTCTAAGAATTTATAAAATCATTACAAAGCCTGTTCGAAATACAACTGGACAAGAAAATTTAAAAATATGAGTAAATACAGTCTGAAGGAGACTCTGTCAGCTGCGGATCGCCTCCAGATGATGCAGCTCGCCAAAGTTTCCGAATCCTCCACATTGCTATGAAAGTACATGTGCAATAAAATGCACAACAAGTGTAGTATGAGTACAAAAACAACGTGTACTCAGTAAATCGCCGCCTAACCTCAGAGAGGTAGTGACGAGAGGTCAATTTAGACAATTAATAAAGGTTAGTTCTGGAATATTTACGAGTGGCGGCTGTTTATAAAACATGATTTAAACATCCTTCAATTTCGTTCACATTTAACACTTCATATCTTCGTCATATTAACAATTAATCAACATGGTGATTTAATCAAATAATAATAAATCAATGGAAGGAACAACTTATTCCAAAAGTATTTTTAATAACTTTAAGTCTTTGTCATTTCAATCGACTATTTAACAGTTCAGGCCAGTAATCAGGCAAATATCATAGCAATTACGTAGCAAATATCATGCATAGGCAATGCCGAGGGTCGAACGGCACGGACCAACAATGATAAATTGTGCACAGCCGAGGGGTCGACCGACTCGAACTATAGATGCATCTATCTGCCCCGCTCGCGAATCGATCATGCGACGCGGTTAACATAATACGGCTAGCCTGCTCGCGAATCATACATGCGACTCAAGTGCTCATATGAATACATACACATATACAGGGTCTTCCTGTTCGCGAATCACTCAAGCGACTCAAGCATCCAAAGTTACACGTATCCACATAATAAATTCTTATTTTATCAAGAAAACAGTTTTTCTCAGGAAAGTGGTAAAATCTTTATTAAAAGAAACATGAAATATAGGTTTTGAAATCTTTGTTTTTGAAACTCATTTGTCAAGTTTAGTGATACTCCATGATACAACCCAGTCCAGGTACATATATATTCACAGCGGAAACAATTCTCTTTTTAGAAGGTTAACAATATGAACTCTAGCTTTCTTTTAAACATTCAATTACGTTTTGGTCATCTCAGCAGTTTAATATTACAGGCACGGTTACAGGTAAACACATAAAGCATGCTAGTGGGTCCTAGGCTACCCGAACATGGCATAATAGTAGCTACGCACGGACTCCCGTCACCTCGTGCGTACGTATCCCCCGGAGATAATATCATATACTGATTTAATTCACCTAGGGGGACGATTTCCCCTCACAAAGTTAGAAAGGAGACTTACCTCGCTCCGAAATTCCAACACCGGCTTCCAAGCCCTTCCGATGACTCCAACGGAAGCATAATGCTCTGAAACTACCACATAAATGACAAAGTATTGAAAATTCATCCTAATTCTCACAACAAATTCAGATGATATACTTTCCCAACCCCGCTAGGAGAAATGACCAAAATGTCCTCGGGCCCACGTGTCCGGAATCCGAAATTTCTCGAAGATAATTCTACCTATCGCCTTACTAACTCAAATATATAATTTACTCAAATATTCATGCTCAATTCGTGGCTAAAATCCAAATTTTACACTTTCTAGGTTTTTCTTCAAAAACTCCAATTTTCCCACAATTTCCCATATCAAACTCATGTAATGATCTTGTATTCAACTTGGAAATGAGAAGGAATCACTTACCTCTTGATGCTTGGTGAAATCTCCACTTGTCTTTCTCTTCCGAGCTCATGACATCCTCATAAACATTGGACCTAAATCTCGACGCTTACTCCCAGTTACATACTGCTTCCTGCACTTAACATACCAACATGAGGTAGCCCAAGAATTCTATCATAACTTTTGAACCACCAATACGGTGAACACTTTATCATATAGAAACTTTTTACTTGACTCAATTCAAGAGTACCATCTCATCACACGAGTGAATTCCCATTATCACCCAATTATGCAAATCTTAAGTGGTAGTCTATACCACCATAACCCTTCCGGGGTCCGCCTATACTTGACAGGCAATAGCACTCAAATGATCCCACATAAAACTCGTTACGACGGTCGACAAGCCCCGCACACACCGGCACAAACCACGTGCATAACCAAATCACATAAAAGGAACTGATCACTGCCGCAAATGTGCCATTTCAACCATGGCTAATCAATCTATCTTCTTTTAATCATCATTAATTGCCTCAGGAATAATAACAACTTCCTTCAATCCATAGCAAACTCAACCCTCACTCATCCCGAGTGACCATGATTCACGAGACTATGCTGCCCAAATCATGCAACCTGTCTCATACCCTTATGATAATCTTTTCTTCAACCCGGAGTCTATTTCTCTCACTCCTTCAATATTCTCCTGCATGCTGAAACATATCATAGAACATTCCAACCGTCCTCATTTTTCTCAGAGATTACTCTGCAAAAGCTCGATTCTAGATCATACTGCTGCCTGAAATCCTTAATTGCCGCATTCTTAACTTTTGAACTCAAGAGGACCGCTATTGAGAGTCACCCACTCTGACTGGCCCCGAATACAATCAACGCCAAGGATCTCATAGCACGGGAACACCTTTTTCAATGAAACACGTGACTGAGTCACTATCCTTACAACTCGCCCATGCCTTAAGCGTAAATTCTGAATCTTCCAAAGCCTAACCCTGATCTGACAGGGCCAACTTTTGCACATATTCATCAAATCGCACGCACAATTACCATTTTACTCCTTTTTCCTTATCTGAAATAACTTGGCAACACGCCGAAAATCCTCAACCCCATGCGAAGACAATCCTACAACCCAACTGTAGATGGTGGGACTCCCCCACTTAACCCGAAGCTACTCCTTGCACCACTCTAGACCCTTCTGAGATCCTTCCTCCTTTGAGAACACGATCTTGCTCACCCAATCCGTCAAAATCTTCCAAATTCTCCTTCTAGCACTCCCTAAATACTCGAATTCTCTAGCATCATTCACATATTCTATCTCCTACCGACTAGCCACTAGGACCCCTCACAGAACCTGCCAACCCCGCTATTGCTAACCTATCCCTAGAAGACAACCCACCTGTAGAAATCACCCACGGACACCTTCCAACGATTCTGAAATGCACGCTTTCTGCGACTTCAATACCCCATCCTACGCCCTGCTTCATTTACCAACTTACTAGTCTGCCTTCTCATCATGGACATCCATTAAATGTGCGACAATATCTTCAAATTCAAAGTTTTGCTGCCGCTCCCCCACTTTGCGACTGCTCGACTTCCGCTTATTACACCTGGCCTCCCAGAAATGGAACCACCGCCTAGCCTCATTCCAGGATCATTCTTTGCCAACCACATTCTTCAATGCTTATTCTTAATACTCTGACCCCACGCAACCGAAGAAACCATAGCACCGACAAACTTAACACATTCCATTCAATCAATGACAACGACTACACGTCACAGGTGCATATCCCATCTCACTTGAAGACACCAAGTCTTACTGCCTTATCAACCCCAACCGGACCATTCCTAACCCAAAATGCCACTCCTCTGCCGGCACAAAAGCACTAAAATCTCGAAATCACGCTCTGAGGAGACCTCCCTGCAAACCATTCGTCTCTCCCAAAATACGGGCAAACGTTCTATCATCATATCGACACCGCACGAGGATTAGTTGCAAACATCATCACTACCTGAGCACAGCCTTAAGGCTCCCAAAAACACAACTACTGAGCTGAAATACATATTACCCTTTCGCAGGGCCATAACAATAACCACGACCATTTACACATAGAAGCATCTCGAATTACATTCGCAGCACCATTTCCATTCCTCAAATCCCTGATCCATAGCAAGCGCTTCGCGATGTGTAAGATTGAGTAAGAATGAACATAGGCATAAGCCTCAAAGGAATCAACTCACACGATGAAGAATCAAGAAGGGAAGTACTCCTAACATCCCTGTAGCCTCTCGAAGATAAGTACAAAATTCTCCGTACCGATCCGCAAGACTCTACTAGACTTACTCATGACTCGTGAGACCTACGGGAACCTAGCGCTCTGATACCTCTTTGTCACGACCCAAAATCCATAGGTCGTGATGGCGCCGGACACCACAGTTAGGCAAGCCAAATCCTTAATTAGTTGAAATACATTCATGTTTTAACATTTTCGAAACCATTACCTTTCCTTGCATTTCATAATCAAATAAATAAATTTTCGTAAATTTAAATTAGGACAACAAATAAAATTCTATTATTTAAAAGAACAGTGATCTAAAGATTTTATTTAAGCAATTATCCCAATACATATCCCAGAACCCGGTGTCACAAGTACATGAACAATTTCTAAGAATTTATAAAATCATTACAAAGCTTGTCCGAAATACAATTGGACAAGGAAATTTAAAAATATGAATAAATACAGTCTGAAGGAGACTCTGTCAGCTGCGGATCGCCTCCGGATGATGCAGCTCACCTAAGTCTCCGAATCCTCCACATTGCTATGAAAGTACATGTGCAATAAAATGCACAGCAAGTGTAGTATGAGTACAAAAACAACGTGTACTCAGTAAGTCGCCGCCTAACCTCAGAGAGGTAGTGAGGAGAAGTCAATTTAGACACTTACTAAAGGTCAGTTATGGAATATTTACGAGTGACACTAAGCATGGTTTTATCATAGGCAGTTTATAAAACAGGATTTAAACATCCTTCAATTTCGTTCACATTTAACACTTCATAGCTTCGTCATATTAATAATTAATCAACATGATGATTTAATCAAATAATAATAAATCAAGGGAAGGAACAACTTCTTCCAAAAGTATTTTTAATAACTTTAAGTCTTTGTCATTTCAATCGAAAATTTAACATTTCAGGCGAGAAATCAGGCAAATATCATAGCAATTATGCAGCAAATATCATGCGCAGACAATGCCGAGGGTCCAATGGCGCGGACCAACAATAACAAACTGTGCACTGCCGAGGGGTCGACCGGCTCGAACCATAGATGCATCTATCTGCCCCGCTCGCGAATCGATCATGCGACGCGGTTAACATAATACATCTAGCCTGCTCGGGAATCATACATGCGACTCAGGTGCTCATATGAATACATACACAAATACAGGGTCTTTCCCAAAAACCTTCAAATTTCTATCTTTAGCCAAATGACTCGAAAATGACCTACGGACATCCAAATTCACTTCCGATCGCGCTCCCAATTCCAGAATCACCATACGGAGCTTTTCCCAGACTTGGAATCCCAAATAGACATCAACCTCACTGATATGCACTTTAAGCCCAAATTCATGAAATCCTTCTAAAATGCCAACTTCCACAATATACGCCGAAACGCTCCCGGGTTATCCAAAACCCGATCCGGACATACACCCAAGTCCGAAATTATCATACGAACCCGCTGGAACCTTCAAATCCTGATTCGGAGATCGTTTATTCAAAATTCTAATCTTAGTTGATTTCTCCAACTTAAGGCTTTTGAAATGAGAATTTTTCTTTCCAAATCAATTCTAAACTTCCTAGAATTCAATTCCGACCCGCCCACGGGTCATAATACCTGAAATGAAGCTGCTCACGACTTCAAACCGCTGAACGACGCGCTAGAGCACAAAATGACTGGTCGGGTCATCACATTCTTTCTCGTTGAAACCTATCTACAAACTCACAGAATAGTTCCGTGTCTCCTTTTATTTTGAATATATCTTGCATTCCCTTCTCAACTTTTTGTGCACCAGAGTGTGCTTTGATAAACGAATCTGCAAGCTCAGCAAAAGAGTCAATAGAATTTTCAGGGAGAAGAGAATAGCAGGTTAGGGCCCCTTTGGGTCCCCAAATTTTTTGACAAGGACTGATTTAATCTCTTGTTTTGTTAAGTCGTTGACTTCTACCCCAGTAGTGAAAGCAGTCACATGGTCACGTGGGTCAGTTGTTCCATCATACTTAGGAACGTCAGGCATTTTAAACTTCTTCGGTATAAGCAAGGGTGTCGTACTTGGCTTCCAAGGTTGTTGAGAATATCTATCAACATCAATGCCTTTGATGATAGGTGGTACTCCAGGAATTTGTTCGATGCGATCGTTCTGCTCCTTCATCTGTTTCTGCATGGTTAGCAGTAAATTTTGTAATTCTGAGTTATTAGATATACCTGGTCTCGTTTGAAGAGATTCATTAGGAGTATCTCCTCTCCCTGAGTTTGCCAACCCAGATTGAGGATTTTCCATGGTGATGGTGTTATTGGGGGGTGGCATCGGCGGTGTAGGTAAAGCTACCGGTAATCCTTTGACATAGATCAGAGGATATTACTTGAAAAGCAAACAAAGATTATCAGATTCCCGGTAACAGAACCAATTTGCTTAACCAAAGAATTAGACCCTTTGACTAAAACTTATTTTTTAGATGAATACGGGTTACTGACAATCAAGAAAATAGAGAAAAATGAATAACAGACAATATATTGTAGAAATATAGAAAAGCGAAGTCAATTATATTCGAGAATCAGATGCCTTTACAAGCTGTATTACCCTCCCTTATATAGGGGATTCTTATAACGTACAACTATTGCTATGGTTGCTCATTAATGACTAATTATGACATTAATGAGGCGTTACAAAGGATAACGGTAATTGGGGTATGGTTACATAATGTTCGAGTAATCAATTGTGGGTCTTGGAATCTGCCCGTAGCTTTGTCTAGATTTATTCTGACCGTTCCTCTCTCATATTTTGATGAGGTTGAGTTTTCCATGGCTGAGAAGCTCGAGAGTTTACTGAATCGTGCCTCTTTGTACCATACCTCTTCAAAGAATCACATCCAACTGTCGTATTTTTCTCTGTCTATGTGACTGGCTGAGTTGTCAAAAGCTAGCTTATGTGTGAAACTCTTTTTTACCAATACACATACCAATATGTAAGTACAACAATAACAGCTCCAAGTAAAGGCACAATGTATACACGGGGAAACAAAAATCACATCATAATGCATGTCCCTCGTCCTCACCTGCACGGAAACACCCTTCGTGCCATGAACTCACAATAATATGGCACGACATCAGCCTTCGTGCATTAACACTCACTCACAATATCACACACGACATCACCCTTCATGCTTTTACTCAATAATATACCATGACATCACCCTTCGTGCTTTTAATTTCAATAATATGGCACGACATTATCCTTTGTGCTTTACACTCTTTCCTCACGCAAACAAAGGAATATAAATAATGGCACGGCATCACCCTTCGTGCTTTACACTCTTTCCTCACACAAACAAATGAATATAAACAATGGCACGGCATCACCCTTCGTGCTTTACACTCTTTCCTCACACAAACAAATGAATATAAACAATGGCACGGCATCACCCTTCGTGCATTACACTCTTTCCTCACATGATAATGTAAATGAAATGGCACGGCATCGCCCTTCGTGCTTTACACTCTTTCTCACCCAAACAAATGAAAGGATAGCATTCCGACAAGGGAATCAACAGCATAAACAACAACAGAAACCATAATATCCCGGCAAGGGAGTCAACAATGAAAACAATATCATCAACAACATGAACAATAATAGAAACCATACTGTCCCGGCAAGGGAAAACAGCTATAACCAATCTTACTTAATTAACTAGCTTCACGGAATAAACCCCAACTTGAATCAACGCTCCGTAATAGGAAATGCCAAGAAAATACCATCAACATGTATAATCATCAAGTTAAGCCTAAGTAGTGCTTAATGAAATATCATATCAATCACAATATACGATCCACGGGCATGCTTGAAACCAACATATAAATACTCCAATACTACTAAACAATTACAAGGCGAGATAATACAAATTTTAGCTAAGTAGGCAGTTTATGAAGAAAGATATAGCATAATGATAGAAGAGATAAAATCTTTAGCTAAGTCAATTAAGATCAAATAAACAACAAAGTAATCTAAAAGGAAGTAATTCTAATTTAAGCAGGAAAGGATGAAATTAGAAATCCAGAACGTAGTCATAGTAATTACAACTTCATACACAAGAAGTATAAGGACCCAAGAATCCTATAAGGCCAACCTATTTGCAAATAAGTCTGAGTACGCACTCTTCACCTCGCGTACACGGTCTACAATCAACATAGAAGACTCAATCCTAAGGGGTAGTTCCCCCACACAAGGTTAGGCAAAATACATACCTCAAAGACGACAACCTGGTATTCTAAAATGGACTTCTCGGGTGAAAATACCTCCGGACGGCTCAAAATCAACTAAAACAACTTCAAATACACATAAAACGTATAAGGAACTATTCCGAATAATAAAGTTTCAATCTTTACAAAAATATAAAAATCGGCCAAAAAGTCGACCCCCGGACCGCCCCTCGGAACTCGTAAAATTTTACAAAATCCAAATACCCATCCCGATACGAGTTCAACCATACAAAATTTATCAAATTTCGATATCAGTTGATCCCTCAAATCACAATTTTTCCTTTTAGAAGTTTTCTTTCAAAACCAACATTTTCTCAACTAAAAACACAAATTAAATGATGAAAATAAAGATAAAATCCTGGAATATATTTAATTCTAGTTGAAAACACTTACCCAATTGAATTATGTGAAAACTCCCTCAAATATCGCCAAGAACCGAGCTCTAGAAGTCAAAATATGAATAAAATAGTCTAATCCTCGATTTTGAAAACTTATATTCTGTCCAGGCATTTGTGCATTTTGAACGCGGAGAAAGGGATGCGTTCGCGAAGAAGGGAAGGCGAGTCTGCCCAGTTGCCCATCACGAACGCGGCAATGTGTTTGTGAACGCGGAGAGGAAGAACAGGGAACTACGCGAACGCGTAGGCAAATATGCGAACGCGTAGAATGAGTTAAGGTTGCCCAGAAAATAAACCCTTCGCGAACGCGAGGGATATGATGCGAATGAGAAGCACCTCCACCATAACTCATCGCGAACGCGTTCGAGTGGACGCGAACGCGGAGAAGGAAATCAGCTGACAGATATCAGCAGTGAAAAATAGGAGAGAATTGACCCGAAGCCTATCCGAATCTCACCTGAGACCCCTAGGACCCCGTCCAAACACACAGACAAGTCATATAACCTAACACGGACTCGCTCGAGGTTTCAAATAACATAAAACAACACCAAAACGGCGAATCAAACTAAAAATCAAACTTATGAATTTTCATATCTTCAAATATCAAAACTCGTGCCGAAACCTATCAATTCAACCCGAAATGACGCCAAATTTTGCAGTCGAGTCACAAATGACACAATGGACCTACAGCCATTCCCGGAATTTCATTCCGAGCCTGATATCAAAATTTCACCTATCGGCCGAAGTCGCCGAATTCTAACTTCGCCAAATTACTCTACGGACCTCCAAAATCAATTCCGGACGCGCGCCTAAGTACAAAATCATCATACGAAGCTGTTGGCATCACCCAAAACTCATTCCGAGGCCGTTTACTCAAAAGTCAAACCTCCAGTCAACTTCCATCACTTAAGCTTCAAAATTGAAATTTCTCTTCCAATTCGACTCCAGATCATCCGGTAACTGAATCCAACCACGCACGCAGGTCGATATACACAATGTGAAGCTGTTCAAGACCTTACGCCACCGAACGGAGCTTCAATTCTCGAAAAGACCGGTCGGGTCGTTACAATAACATAGTCGACTCTTTATAATATGGTCTTGAAAGCTTGTTCTTGTTTAGGATTTAGCTTTCATTTTACTTCCTCCAACACTTGTATAGCATTTTGATTCTTAATTATATACAAACCTTTTTTACGTTGTGTTCTAACGCGTTTTTTTATAAAATAAATTTATGTACCCTAAGATTTTTTAAACTTGAATAAGAATTTTACTCATATGATGAATTAAAAAAATATTTGAATTGTATTTTCTTGCTAAATAAATAATTAAAATATTTAATTATTTGATTTTAACGTAAAAAATATTTTATTCTATGTTGATTCAAATCTTAATATTAGTTCATCTCTTGTTTTGAATATTCAATCTTAATTATAATTTTATCCACCATAAATTTTATTTTCAAGGAGTAAAAGATTGATATGACATTTCACTTTTAGATCTTTATGTTTGTAGAATTATTAGTGGTATTGGCTCTTACCAACCATTTCTTTTTCTCTTTCTCACACATTTATATTCTTAAATATTTTCTTAGTTGTGTTTAATAATTGGGTATTTTCCAATATTACACGAAAAATAATAAAAAGATATTATTTGAGCTGAAAATAATTCAAATATATGATAAAAATATATTATTGTGGGGATATTTTTTTTCTCAATTTCAAATCTTTATGCAGTCCATTAAATATTATTTTTATTTTTTCTTGGTATTGCACATTATGGTGTGGTAATGTATTTCCAATATGGAAGATTATTATGAAATTAATTTTATTAAATCTTCGTATATATTTTTAATAAGAAGATTAAATTTTATTAATTTTAAAACTCTTAAATATTAAAAATTAGCGTAGAAGGTATTGTAGTCTAAAACTAGGTTATTGCAGTTATCTCCTCTTCCCATGAGTTCTTTCATTTAATTATTTAGGGTATTTTCGTATATTAATATTGTATTTATGCTCTTCTAATAATACATGCTCTCTTTTTTCTAAATGAATTTGGACAATATACTACAGTCTCAAATTAAAATAGTAATAGTACAATATAATACGTTTTCAAATTAAATTAATAATAGGAATTTGTAAGAAGTATATCCTGAAAGTAATAGGATTACATAACTAAAGATATTTACTTGTTCGATTTTATATGAATTAGACAACCCGAAAGTAATTATACTAATAAGATTTCTAAAGGTAATCATGTAAGATTCTTAAAGTGTAGTATTATGTTCTAAAACTAATAGGATTATAAGGCTAATATCTAGAATTTCGGTTATGTCCTTTTATTATGAGTTATTCTGCTTAATATTATAAGGCTATTTTTGTAAACCGATATTGTATTCATGCTTTTATAATAAATATCAAGTTTCAGACATTAATACTTTTTAATTTTTTATAAATAAATAACTAATTATAAGCTAGCTTAACTGCAGATCAATGGAAGAACTAAAGGAACATATTTACAATGCACGACCAAACCAAATCATTTGGAAGAAATTCAAAGTTGTTGGGATTTAGTTTAAATTATTTTTCACAGAGATAATTTTACGTTGAATATCGTACTGCATTAGTATTGTCTAATATTTATTATTTTGAAGTAAACTAGCTGGACATTGAATTCTTTAAACGGGAGCTCTAATTCAGACTAATTTCACACAATATCGCTGAATAATGGTAAATTATTCAAATTAATTTGCACAAGGATTCATAAATTTGATGGAGCTTTCTGTAGTAAAGTTTGGACAAGATGTCTACTCACTTAATTACATTTAAAAAAATAGAAACTCAATTTTTGGTTGATAGTTGACAAGAAACCGATATGTTTTGGATGATCATCCGCTGAGGTGTTGGTGTTGGCGGCTCTTCCGTCGACCCGAAAGATCATTCTTTTTTTTTTTTGAACAAACATAAAATATTTATATTAAAAACTATATAATATTTTGTAGATAACCTTCATAATTTGTGTTACTAAGCACACATTGATTGTCTAAGCTTGCTAGTATATTGCAAGCATCATAAGATAATTACTTAACAAAAATATAGTGTTCTTTATGTTCACTTTCCACAATAGAGTCTACGTAGGGGGAGAGGGGCAGTACAAAATGTTGTTTTCCCTTTGCATCAGCCTTCTTTGCCAGGTGATGAGCTATCTTATTCCCTTGCCTGAATATGTGCTGGAGGGTTACCTTCTGTTGGTGCATGAACAACATGCATTCACTAATAATGTTATCATATAATCTGTTGCCTTGTTGTATAGAGTGGATTACCTCCGTGGAGCCTGTCTCTATTTCAAGAGGGAACATTCCCCATTCTTGTGCTGTTTTGAGTCCCTCTATGAGAGCCTTTATTTCCGCGTGCAGTGAGCCGCTAGCATGGGTAGATTTTGCAAATCCAACCACCCATTTTCCATTGGCATTTCTGAATACACCTCCTAGGCCACATTATTTATTATGGTTATTGAAGCTAGCATCTATATTGGGTTTAAACCATCCTTTTGGTGGTTTGTTCCACTTAACTTTTATGGGGATTTTTTGGGGGGGTGTTCAGGCTCTTTTCATTGAGGAGCTTAAACTCAGTAGCCCTCTGGATAATTTGAATACAATTTATAGGATTGTCAGTATTGTTTTGATTGTTGTTATTCCTATTTAGCCAGATGTGCCAAATGGCAAAAGGGAAGAAGGAATTTCAATTAATAAACTTATTTTTAGAGGGTAATCGAAGGCTTTTAATTGAAGAAGCCAGTGTTCGTCATTCTCTTTATAAAAAAGTTTCCTCCCAAGACTATCCCAAAAATGTTTGCTGGTTTTACAATTGAAGAAAATATGGGTTATGGACTCCTCAACTTTGCATTTGCATGCAGGGCAGTTGGGATCAATGTTTAAACCAATTTGTGAGGGGTATTTTCTGCATGGTATTTTATTATGGAGACTCTGCCACAAAAAGAATTTAATCTTATTAGGGCAACTTAGATTCCAAATCCATTTGAACTCTAATTGATTGTTTGGGAAGGGGGGGAGGGGGGTTCTATGAGAGCGTAACAAGACTTGATTGTGAAAAAACCTTTTGTATTTAGTGACCATATTGGAATATCACTGCTAGGACCTTTAAAACAAATTCTTGTCTTAGTAATATAGGGATATAAGCGATAGTTCATTAAAGTTCCATATTTTTCCATTAAAAATGTCCTTTAATTTTATGGAGTAATCACTAATAGAGAGAGGACCTGCCACCGTTTTTATAAGATTTCCTATATTTGGAATCCAATTGGGCTCCCATATGTTCATATNGGGGGGGGGGGGGGGGGGGACCATGTAATACCCTTTGAGCATAATTCTCACCTCCTTTGAATACATCTCCATAGAAAAGAGCTTTTATTTTTGGCAAAATTAGTTCCATAATAAGTGATGATTAGTTTGGCCCAGGGGGTTGTAGCATTTGTAAGAATTCTCCATACTAGGCTAGCTAGTGTGCATAAGTTCTTAGCATTTGCATTATGGATACCTAGACCTCCATTGGATTTTGGTAGCAAAGAGTAGACCATTTAACTAGATGAATTTTTCTTTTTCCTCTGGTGCTACCTCATATCAAGTCTCTTTGAATTTTATCAATCTTATTAAGGACATTTTTAGGAAGTAAGGTGTATTGCATATAGTGATTGGGTATTCAATTAAGGCAATAATGTGATAGGGTTGTTCTCCCTGCTAAATTAAAGAATTTCATTTTCCAGGATGCTAGCTTCTCTCATTTTGTCAATTATAAATTAGTAGTCTCTAGGCCTTGCGCATTTGTTTAATATAGGGAATCCTAGGTAAGTGCAAAATTATCACATTTCTTTATACCTAGTCTAGTTGTAGCATCCTTAATTTTTAAAGTAGTGCAGTTTTTTGAAAAGAGAACCTTTGATTTAGCATTTCTAATACGTTGTTCTGATAAGTCACAAAACTGGTCTAGTCCATTTTTAATAGCTTGGAATGATTTATCATTAACCTTAGCCATCAAGGTAAGATCATCTGCAAAAAATAAGTCAGAAATCTTGGACATCTTTTTTCTATGGTTATTGGATCCCAATTCCTAATGTCCACTTGATGGTTTATATATCTTGTTAACATTTTTAAACGAAGAATGAATATATAAGGTGAGATGGGATCACCTTGCCTGATGCCTCGACTTGGCTCAAAGAATTTTGTGATGGAACCATTAACTAAAACTGCTATACTACTTGTTGAAATACAATTTAATAACAACTTGGAGAATTTAGGAGGGAATTTGAAGTATTTTAGAGTGTGATGAACAAAAGACCATTCCAAACGATCGAATGCCTTTTCTAGATCAATTTTTAATATCATTTGACCTTGTTTGCCTTTTATTTTTTTAAATTGGAAAAAAGTTCTTGGATGATGATTGCATTGTCAGAAGCTCTTCTATTTTTCATGAAAATTGCTTGGAAGGGGCTTATCAATTGTTCTAGAGTGGTTTTAAACGATTTGATAGAAGTTTTGTAATTAATTTGTAGGTAGTATTGCAAAGCCCTATTGGTCTGAAATTTCTGAAGTTATTTGCATTAGGGACTTTAGGGATAAGACAAAGATAGGTTCTATTAGTGTCTTTGGGAATTTTCTAATTTGTAAAAATATCATGACAAAACGTTTTTACAGAAAGGCCTATAGTTTTCCAATATTTTTGGAAAAAAGGGGTGAAAGCTATCCGGCCCTGGAGCTTTGAAAGGTTTAAATGAATAGAGAGCCCTTTTAATTTCAATATCCAACAAGGGTCTGTCTAGAGGGATTAGATATAAATTAATATGTGTAGAGGGGTTTGCCAGTGGACTAATCAACTAGCTTGGGAGTGAGAAGTTGTGAATGCATTTGAGAAGTAATTGAACACATGTGACATAATTTGATGGTGTTCATTGATCCAATTTTCAGCATCACCCTTAAGGAAATTAATCTTGTTTCTTCTTTTTCTATTAGTAGCTGAAATATGGAAAAACTTTGTGTTAGCATCTCCTTTGTTTAACCACATTATCCTAGATCTTAATGTTCAATAATCCTCTTCGATTTTAAGGATGTCATTGTATTCCTTTTTAATTCATATTCCAGAGTTTGAAGGAAATTACTAGTAGTATAGCTACTAGAATTTTGGATTCTTTGTAGTCTAGCAAGTAGTTTCCTCTTTTTTTCCCATAATATCACCAAAAGTTTTATCTTTCCAAGGTTTTAAATTTTCCACAAAATTTAGGCTGGCATTAAAATAATCTGATCCATACCAATTTTTTTCTACAATTATTTGGAATTTCGGATGTTTGCACCAGAAGGTCTCGAACCTAAAGGTTATTTTATGATTTAGCCTATTTTTTGGAATTAATTCAGCTAGAATAGGATTATGGTCTGAGTATGTGTTGGGTAAGTGAATTATTGAGCTCTTAGGGAAGAGTTCTATCCATTCCTCATTCCCTAATATTTTGTCTAGTCTTTCCATTATAAGACCTTTATTTCTATGTGTATTGTTATACCAAGTATACTTGCACCCTTTAAAACCAAGATCAAGTAAGTTGCAAGTGTTAATCTTAGACCAAATATACTTACTTAGGTAAACAGTTTGGCGCCCACTGTGGGGCTGAGGATAATAGTGATTATTTGATACAAATATCTATAACATACACCGCTTTACTTTTGTTCTTTCAAGTGTCTTTGATTCCAGGCGAAAATACAAAAGTATAAATTCTCAACCAGCACCTCTACAATATACAACGAGTCCAGTCGCCAAGATGAAAATAACAACATAGCACTCGGCAACGAGATACCACTTGCTGATCCCGCTAGAATTGTGATTGTAGATCCAATTGATGCTAATTCACATGTGGTTATCGATGCAAACTTTCCCACTGACCCCAAAAATAGCATTCGTAGTGGAGCTCTATATACAACTCGAAACACACAAAACGTTAAAAGGGACATGATCAGACTGAGAGTGATCTTTGAAATGTTGCAGGCACAAAAGGTGGCAATATCCTAGTTACCAAAACAAAACCGTGCACCATGCAAGGTTGAGCCCGATCCTCCCCAGGAAGTCACCCACATGGATCAACCTGTCACAGGAAAGTCGAACAAAAACGAATCGGGGCTAATGCCGAGATTATAAAGAAGTTCGAAGTATTGACGTAATAGATAAAATCAGGGGATAAGAAGATCTAGGCTAACGATAAAAAGGTGGGAACCTAGAATTCCAAGGTAGATAAAATACCAGGAGCACCACTGATATTGAAAGTCCTGGATTCCAAAAGGTTCATGCATAAACCCTTTCACTAGAGCGCGACTCCAAAAATGATCCCCAAGAATTTTTGCATGCCTGAGATTCCTAAGTACAATGGAATGACCGATCCGTACGAACATGTCACCTCTTACACGTGTGCCATCAAAGGGAATGATATAGAGGATGATGAAATAGAATCCGCCTTATTAAAGAAATTCGGAGAAACCCTGTCAAAGAGAGCCATGATATGGTTACACAATTTACCACCTAATTCTATTTACTCTTTTGCTATGCTTGCAGAATCTTTTGTAAAGGCACATGTCAGAGCCATCAAGGTTGAAACCAGGAAGTCCGACCTTTTCAAGGTAAGACAGAAAGATAATGAATTTCTTAGAGAACTCGTATCTCGATTCCAAATGGAATGGATGGACCTATCACCATTCGCTAATGACTGGGCCGTTCAAGCCATTACGCAAGGTCTCAATGTTCTAAGCTCGATGGCTTCACAACAGTTGAACTATAATCTGACAGAATATCCAGCTATTACTTGGGTCGATGTGCATAATAGGTACCAATCAAAAATCAGGGTCGAAGACGATCAAGTTAGGGATCCTTCTATGTTCGTTTATCCTATCAGACCCGTCGACATAATCAAGAGAGATATTGACTACTAACCAAGGTCGAACAGAGATCGGTATCAACCATATAACAAGGATTAGAGAGGCAACGAGTCCAGGAAAAATTCCATGAGAAACAAAAGAAGAAATGATCGAGGTCAGAAAAACAGGGGACTTATGAATACAAACAGCTTCGACAGGTCCACCGGACCCAAAGACGCACCAAGGTTATCGAAATACAACTTTAATGTCGATGCTGCCGGCATTATATCAGCTATCAGACACATCAAAGATGTCAAATGGCCTCGACCTCTACAGACCGATCCAACCCAAAGGGATCCTAAACATATATGCAATTATCATGGCACTCACAACCACAGAATCGAAGATTATCATTATCTCAGTCATATTGTACTTGTACGTTAGTCTTACCTAGTCTTAGAGACTAGGTGATATTACGACATCCTATAGAGGGAAATTGGGGTCGTGACAAGTTGGATCAGAGCTCTAGTTTCATAGGTCTTATGACTCACAAGCAGGTTTAGTTGAGTCTCGCTGATTGGTACGATGACATCTGTAGTTATCTTCGAGAGGCTATTGAACTATTAAGAAAAACTTCATTTATTTGATTCATAATCATGCAAATTTGTTGACTAAATTCAGAAGATTTGTCTTTCTATTCTCTCAGAGATGACGAGGACACGCATCGCTGGATCCGACAATCACACACCCGCATCTCCTACTAGACTCTCACCTAGTTCTTGAGCATGTTTGGTACTCTAGCTTAGGCGGGGTTGATTCCACTTGCACCGGCCACATCTGAGGCTGCGAGAGGAGCACCGACTGTCACGGCCTGTACCAGAGCAGCGGGTCCATGTTCACTAGGTCCTAGAGGTCATACCAATGAAGGCGGTTGTCCCAGTTCTGCCCGAGGTTAGGGCATTATCATCTGAGGATGAGGAGCTCAGGGTTGAGAGTTACACAAAATACCATCCTCATACTTTAAGTGGCTTAGATACAAAAGACGCATATGGCTTTCTAGAGAAGTGCCACCCTATTCTCCATACCATGGGTGTTGTGGAGATTAACGGGGTTGCTTTTACTACCTTTCAGCTATCGGGACCAGCATACTAGTAGCGACAGGTTTATGAGGAGGGTAGTCCCAGCGAGGCAGCTTTTTACTCACATGGGCTCTGTTTTCAGAGATGTTCCTAAGAGAGTTTGTTCCCTAGAGACTTCGAGATGAATGCCACGCGGAGTTTGAGCAGTTGCACCAGGGTGCTATGACCGTATTAGAGTATGTTGTCAGGTTCAGTGAGTTGTCCAGACATGCACTTGCCCTAACCTCCACAGATAAAGAGCAATTCAGTCGATTTATTGGGGGGCTCAACTATGGTAATAGATTCAGCATGGCTCGAGAGTTGGAGACGGATACTCCATACTAGCAGGTGGTAGAGATCACCCAGAGATTAGGTGTATGCAAGGTCGGAAGAGAGAGGATAGGGAGGCCAAGAGGCCTCGAGACTCTGGCATATATAGTGGTGTCCATGCCTTAGTTGTAGCCCGTGGTGATAAGGGATATGTGTACCGTCGAGTTTACTCTGCATTTCTAGCTTTTAATGGTATTCAGGCTACTCCCAGGTCTCAGAATGCTTGCACCTCCTGCACGGGGTGCTTCCAATGGTCAATCCAACCAACCAGGCTTGAGCCAGTTTTAGCAGCCACATCCTCCAAGAGCTTATTTTGAGTGTGGTGATACTGGTCATATGGCGAGGGACTGCCCCAGACTCAGGAGGGGTGCACCTCCACATACTATTCAGGCTCCACGTATTCCACAGGGTCCCTAGACTTCCCAGGCCGTGGTTACTGCGCCAGTTGCCACTCCAACTGCTCAACTGGCTAGGGGTGGAGTCAGGCAGGTAAGCGTCGCCCTACAAAGGGAGGCCATGCCAGATGTTATGATCTTCCGAGTAGGATAGAGGCAGTTGCATCAGACTCAGTTATCACATTTATTGTTCCGGTTTGTCATAGAGATGTATCGGTCTTATTTGATACAGGCTCCACTTATTCATATATATCATCTTACTTTGCTCTTTATATGGGCATATCCCGTGATTCTTTGAGTTCTTCTATTTATGTGTCGACGTCTGTGGGGGATTCCATTGTTGTTGACCGTGTGTATCAGCTGTGTTTAGTTGTTTGGTGATTTTGAGACCATAGTTGATCTATTGTTTCTCAGTTTGGTGGATTTTGATGTTATTTTGGTCATTGACCGGTTGTCACCCTATCATGCTATTCTTGATTGTCACGCCAAGACGGTGATGTTGGCTATGCCATGTTTGAGGCGGTTGGAGTGGAGGGGTACTTTGGATTATGTTCCTAGAATGGTGGTGTCTTTCCTTAAGGGACAACGGATGGTTGGGAATGGGTGTGGTATATATCTAGCCTTTGTGAGAGATGTTAGTTTTGATACTCCTATCGTTATGTTGGTTCCGGTAGTGAGGTACTATCCAGATGTATTTCCGGTGGATCTTCTAGGCATGCCGTCCATAGGGATATCGATTTTGGTATTGACTTGTTGGTGGGCACTCGTCCCATTTCTTTTCTACCATATCGTTTGGCCCCAGCGGATTTGAATAAGTTAAAGGAGCAGTTGTAAGAGATGCTTGATAAGGGTTTCATTCGGCCTAGTGTGTCACCTTGGGGTGCTCCAGTCTTGTTTGTCAAGAAGAATAATGGTTCTATGCGTATGTCTATAGATTATCGACAGTTGAACAAGGTTACAGTGAAGAACAAGTATCCATTGCCATGCATTGGTGACTTATTTGACCAGCTACAATGTGCTAGGGAGTTCTCCAAGATTCATTTGTGGTCAGGCTATCACCAGCTAATGATTCGGGATCCAGATATTTTGAATACTGCCTTCAGGACTTAGTATGGTGATTATGAATTTCTTGCGATGTCATTTGGGCTGACTAACACCCCAGCAACATTCATGCACTTGATTAATAGTGTTCATCCCTATCTTGACTCATCTTCATTGGTTTATTGATGACATCTTGGTGTACTCCCGGATCCGAGAAAATCTTGAGCAACATTTTAGGATTGTGCTCCAGACCTTTAGATAAAAAAAGTTGTATGCAAAATTTTCAAAGTGTGAATTCTGGCTTGAGTCAGTGGCATTTTTGGATCATGTGGTGTCGAGTGAGGGGATCAAGGTAGATCCAAAGAATATGGAAGCTGTGTAGAGTCGGCCCAAATCATCTTCAGCCACTATGATCCGGAGTTCTCTTGGTTTGGCAGGGTATTACCATTGTTACGTAGAGTATTTCTCATCTATTAATGCACCTATGACCAGATTAACCTAGAAGGGTGTTCCGTTTAGAAAGATTGGGGAGTGTGAGGAGAGCTTCCAAAAGGTCAAGACTGTTTTGACTACAACCCAATATTGGTGTTGCCTACGTGTTCAGGGTCTTACACTGTGTATTGTAATGCATCACGTGTTGGCCTCACGTGATGTTGATGCAAGACTGTAGGGTGATTGCCTACACATCTAGACAGTTGAAGGTGCATGAGAAGAATTATCCTATCCTCGACTTGGAATTAGCATCTGTTATTTATGTCTTGAAGATTTGGCGGCACTATTTGTACGGTGTCCCTTGTGAGGTCTATACCGACCAGTGGAGTCTACAACATCTGTTCATATAGAAAGATCTTAACTTGCAGAAACGAAGACGATTAGAGCTACTTAAGGACTATTATATCACCATTCTGTATCATCCTGGGAACGCTAATATGGTGGCCGATGCCTTGAGTCGAAAGGCGGAGAGCATGGGCAGTTTAGCATACTAAAGGCAATAGAGAGGCCATTAGCATTGGATGTTCAGGTTGTTGCTAATCAGTTTGTTAGGTTGGATGTTTCAAACCCGAGTCGAGTTCTGACATGCGTGGTTTCTCGATCTTGTCTATATGATTACGTCAGAAAGTGTTAGTATGATGACCCCCATTTGCTTCTCCTCATGGACACGGTTCAGCACGGCGATGCCAAGGAACTTACTTTTGGGGATGACAGTGTGTTACGGATGCATGGCCGGTGATCACGCTCAACTATGTCTTATAAAAGACTAAGCGGGCGTTGCAAATATAATCCGGGGTATTAAGCCCAGAGTCGATCCCACAAGGAATTTACGTATCAATCAAGGCTTTAGAATACGCAACTTTTACTCAATCAATTCTTCAAGACTTTTTAGTATAAATTGGTGATGGTTTACTCATTCTACTGACAATAATAATAACTAGCAATTACTAACAATGTGTTGTAAACAATTATGATAAAGGTCTAAGGCTATGGTTTCCCCCGTTGGTGAACTTACTTCTCGGATATTTCATATAACTTGATTAATTATTTCTATCAATCATGAACACTCTATCTACCATAAATCTATCTCAAANCTAATCCAAATTCTAAACCCTCGGTTATGACTTTCATCTATACTCTGGGAGTGGTGTTGTTCAAACAATTACCTAAATATGCACTCTCTCTCAAGTAGATACATAATAATTAGGCACAGCTAATCGATGGCAATTCAATTAACTACAACAAGAATGTAGTTGAACAAATAGAGATGAACAATCAACCAAACTATATTAATATCACCATAAGTTTATCCCCCAACGGGTTCCACCAAAACCCTATATTAAAGAAATTAGCTAAACATATTCATAAGAATCAATTCTAAAATAACTTGCATAATTGAACTACAAAATAATAAATAAAAGCTATAAAAATTAATGTTTTCTTCACTGAGTAGTAATCCACAGGTTTTTCTTCACTTCAATGGCTTCGTCCCCGCTTCAAGTTGTGTTGTTGGGTCTATTTATATGGTTGGGATAAACCCTAGCCATGTAGGAGACGTCTATTCCAACCGGGAAACACTTAAAACTTTTAAAACTCGGAATTGTCCGTGACAGGGACCCAGGCGTTAATCCCCAAATTCCCCCTTATCGCCAGGGTAGACCTGGATCTAGGGGTCTAATGCCCCACTAACGCCAGGATGACCCTGGCTTTAGGGGCCAAACGCCCCACTAACACCCGGGTTGGCCTGACTTTAAGGCCAAAACACCCGACTATAGCCCGGGTCACTCCTTTTTGACTCTTGAGCGTATTTTCGACGTTCATGCATCCATTTAGCTCGGTTTCCCTCTCCAATGCACCTACACATGAAATAGACTCCATTATGCACATAAAAAGTGTATTTTTATCATTAACCCACATAAAATGTAAGGCATATAATGTGTTAAACCATGAATTCTAGCCACACATCAATACCCCACACTTAAACATTTTCTCGTCCTCGAGAAATCAAACTATACTCATGTACACAACTTATTAAGCAAATCCCTTAACACGTCATACCAAGAATTTTTAAAAAAGCTTGAGCACAAAGGTGTGACATCCTCGCCTCATTAGTCGACTCACATATACCATGCTTTATCCACAATTCACTCAGGTGGTTCGGATAACTTTATTTGCATATCATCATCCAAACACAATGTGAAAAAATGGTTGGAGTGTGTACCAACATCCTCAACAATAATGACACTGGATTCAACAAAGTATGTATTATCGATGTCCTTGGTTAACTCTAGTATCTTTTCTACTACATCAGCATCCTCTGATTTCAGTTCCAACCTGGGTGCTTCTTCAATAGATGGCGTGGCCGGCGGGTTCTCTCTTTCCTCTACGTATAGTGACTCAAACTCGAGAGCCTTTGGCCATACCCTTTTTTTCTCAAGTGCTAACACCCAATCATCCAGTTCTTCACCGTTCATATCTTCTAAATTCATCAAACATTCATCCAAAGGGTCCCTAACAGTTAGGGATGCATCATCTTTTTTTGAGGTCACATTCACAACATCAATAAGAGATCAGTTGGCGAACTCAGTAGGTCGCCTCATAGACTTCTGCACGTTGAAAGTGATTTCTTCATCA
>ML374328.1:0-12964 GCA_005239525.1 Nicotiana knightiana | reverse complement strand
AGCTGTGTGAAGACGGATACGGAATGGAATTCCGTCGACTCCATTAGCTTCGTTGGGTGATTTCGGGGTTAGGAGCATACTCGAAATGTGTTTTCGAGGTCGGTTGTGGATTTAGGCTGGGATTGGCGAAAGTTAGAAATTCGGGAAATTCGGCCGATAGGTGAGATTTTGATATCGGACTCGGAATGGATTTCCGGAAGAGACAACAGGTCCGTAATTTCGTTTATGACCTGTGTGCAAAATTTGAGGTCATTCGGCTGAGTTTAGACATGTTTCGGCGTCGGATGTGAATTCTAGAATTTTCCTAAGTTCTTAGACTTGAATCTATGCATAATCGATGATTTTGATGTTATGAGACGTGTTTTTAAGGCTCGACCAAGGTCGAATAAGTTAGGGTCGGTTGGTGGTTTTGGTTGAGGTCCTGGGGGCCTCGGCGTTGTTTCGGATGCTTAATGAGAGAATTTGGAACTTAACAAATTGCTAAACCAGGCTTTCTTCTGCTGTTTCTCTCTTGTGAAGGTTTTCCCGCAGGTGCGGACACGCAGGCGTGATAGGGCTGGTCGTAGGTGCGATGGTGAGGGGGTTGAACAGTGGTCGGAGGTGCGACATGGGTTCCGTAGGTGGGGTACCGCAGGCGCGACCAAACGACCGCAGGTGCGGCCCAGTGGACTTAAGTGAATTCCGCACCTGCGATGCTTTTTCCGCAGTTGCAGTGAAAGGGACCGCAGGTAAGAGATCCCTGTGTGTTTATTCCAAAAATCCGAGAGTTTGAATTTCATAAGTCTAAAATCGTTTGAGAGCTCGGGAATTGGCGGTTTTCAGTGGGTTTTGAAGAGAAGGATCATAGGTAACGTTTTCTAATCCTAATTTATTGTTAGACCATTAATCCCCGTTGTTTTCTTTAGTTTAATTAACAAAAATAGGGGAAAAACCATGTGAACTTGATGAAACTTCCCCAACCAAAATTATGAGAACTTAGGGGGTTTTTGACATCAAATTTCGATGATTCTTGTTCGAGTGAGTTCGTGAGTGAATGGGTGTCCGGAAAATATAACTTTTACCCGATTCCAAGACATGGGCCCGAGGGGCGTTTTGGTTAAAATTCCTTATTTCGCGTATTAGCTTCGAATTAATTAGTTATTTTGATTTTTGGAAATGATATTCACATTATGCAATCGAATTGAATAGATTTGGGCCACCCGAAGTTGGATACTCGTGGAAAGAGCGTGATTATTTGTTGATTAGCACAGTCGATGTAAGTGGCTTGCCTAATTCGGTGTTGGGGACCTTCCCTTAGGCATTTTTAGACAGATTTTGTTATGTAGACGCTATGTACGTGAGGTGACGAGTGCGTACACGGGTCTTTGTTGCTAAAATATTATTTTGCTTACCCCCATGAAAACGCTCATTTTCACTCATATATTATTGTTTCCTATCTTAATTGAGTAGATAGCCTAAGTGTAAGCATGCCTACCTGTTCTGACTTGTATTCCTCTTAATTGCTACTAGTCACATCATGCTTAGGTAGTTTTACACTATCCTTACCTGTTGTTTTTCCTGGATTGTCTACTTAAGCCACAATTGACATACTTCTGTTTGGCATATTTAAATTGGGACTACAGACCGAGATCCGGGATCTTTCCCCCTGTACTGCATTCATATTTAAATTGGGACTACGAACCGAGATCCGGGAGCTTCCCCCCCTGTACTGAGATGCATATTCAAAATTGGGACTACGGACAGAGATCCGGGAGCTGTCCCCCTGTACTGCATAGCATATTTAAATTGGGACTACGGAATGAGATCTGGGAGCTTTCCCCGTGTACTGCATTGCACAGTTATTGTGCAGATATATGTTGTACTGAGCCGAGGGCTCTCTTTATGTCATGAAATCTTTCCGTTTTCGTTAAACCTGTTTATCATTGCTTGTCTATCTTTCACTCTTTTAAAAATTTTATATTGACTTGTTTTACAAACTCAGTAGGGCCTCTACCTGACCTCGTCACTACTTGACTGGGGTTAGGCTTGGTACTTACGGAGTACCGAATGTGGAGTACTCACGCCCTTTCCTGCGCATGTTTTCTCCATGTGCAGATCCAGGTACCAGCACTCAGTATCGTGGCTAGGAGTTTTCTACCAGCAGCTACGAGACGGCGAGGTAATTGAGCCGTGTCCGCAGAATCCCACGAGTCCCCTTCTACTCAAGCATAGGCATAGAAAGACTTGTACATTTCCCCGTTGTTTTCATTGTATAAAGCCATTTTTTTTAAAGAGCTTGTGACCATGGTGACATTTCGGGTTTTGGGAAGTAAAATTGTATATGCTGAGCAGCTACATTATAACTATTCGATATCCTTTCTGTCTTTATTTTATTGATTCTGTTGTTTTCCGCAAATTCTAGGCTTACCTAGTCATAGAGACTAGGTGCCGTCACGATACCTTTCGGAGGGTAAATTGGGTCGTGAAAATGACTGCTTAACCCTTTATATTTCCATCAGAAAGGTTTCAACCTAGACCGAGAATAATGTTGTTTCCGCATGTCTTTCAGGTCTAATATCATCATTTGGTGTGGGCTAGTTTTTGCCTATCATCTAAAATTGTTAGTATAATTTTAACTGTACAAAACAAAATTCGTAAATGAATGATATCTGACAGTGGGTACTTTCTTTTGCTCAGAAATAGTAGTTTTTAAAATGAACAACATTCCAACTCGAGGGTAAGACCTTTCCATCCAAGGTTTCTAACTCGTTGGAACATTTTCCACCGATATCTCGAACTTTATAGGGTCCTTCCCAATTTGGATTTAACTTTTCTGCTCCTGTTGTTTTCGTTGATTGAAAAAACTTTTTAAGAACGAAGTCCCCAATTTTGAAGTACCTGAGGTGAGCCTTTCTGTTATAGTATCGTTCTATGATTTGTTTTTGTGCTGCCATCCATATTAGAGTTGCCTCTCTTCTTTGTTCGAGTAAGTCTAAATTTCTTCTTAACTCATCATCATTTGATTCCTTCGTCACTGTCACGGCCCAAAATCCCTAAGGTCGTGATAGCACAGGACACCACTGTCAGGCAAACCAAATCCTTAGATTAGTTGAAATACATTTATGATTTAACATTTTCGAAACCATTACCATTTCTTGCATTTCATAATCAAATAAATAAATTTTCGTAAATTAAAATACGATAGCACCCTGTGTCACAAGTACATAAGCAATTTCTAAGAATTTATACAATAATTACAAAGCCTGTCCGAAATACAACTGGACAAGGAAATTTAAAAATATGAATAAATACAATCTGAAGGAGACTCCGTCAGCTGCGGATCGCCTTCGGATAATGCAGCTCGCTTAAGTCTCCGAATCCTCCACATTGCCATGAAAGTACCCGTGCAATAAAATACACATCAAGTGTAGTATGAGTACAAAAACAACATGTACTCAGTAAGTCGCCCGCCTAACCTCAGAGAGGTAGTGACGAGAGGTCAAATTAGGCACTTACTAAAGGTCCATTTAAAATATTTAGGAGTGAAACTAAGCATGGTTTTACCATAGGCAGTTTGTAAAACAGGATTTAAACATCCTTCAATTTCGTTCACATTTAACACTTTATATATTCGTCATATTAACAATTTATCAGCAAGGTGATTTAATCAAATAATAATTCGACGGGAAGGAACAACTTCTTCCAAATATCTTTTTGATAGCTTTAATCTCTGTCATTTCAATTGACAATTTAATATTTCAGGCCAGTAATTAGGCAAATATCATAGCAACTACGCAGCAAATATCATGCGCAAGGAATGTCGAGGGTCGAACGGCGCGGACCAACAACAATAAAATGTGCACTGCCGAGGGGTCGACCGGCTCGAACCATACATGTATCTATTTTCCCCTCTCGTGAATCGATCATGCTACGCAGTCGACATAAAAATAACAAGGCTAGCCTGCTCACGAATCATACATGCGACTCAGGTGCTCATATGTACACACATTCACATAATACATCCTCATTTTTATCAAGAAGCCGGTTTTCTCAGGAAAGTGGTAAAAATCCTTTTTAAAAGAAACATGAAATCTTTGTTTTGAAACTCATTTGTCAAGTTTAATGGTATTCCACGATACAACCTAGTCCAGTTACACATATATTCACAGCGGAAACAAATTCTCTATTTAGAAGGATAACAATATGAGCTTTGGCTTTCTTTTAGACATTTAATTACGTTTTCGGTCATATTAGCAGTTAAATGTTACAGGCAGGGTTACAGGTACACACATAAGGCATGCTAGTGGGTCCTAGGCTACCCGGACATCGCATAATAGTAGCTACGCACAGACTCCCGTCACCTCGTGCATACGTAGTCCCCTAAGATAATAGCATGTACTGAATTAATTCACCTAGGGGAACGATTCCCCCTCACCAAGTTAGAAAGGAGACTTAGCTCGCTCCAAAGTTCCAACACTGACTCCTAAGCCATTCCGATGACTCCAGCGGACGCACAACGATCCGAAACTACCACATAATGGCAAAACAATGAAAATTCATCCTAATACTCACAATAAATTCAGATTATACACTTTCCAAACCCTGCTCGGAGAAATTACCAAAATACCCTTGATCCCACGTGCCCGGAATCTAAAATTTTCTCGAAGATACGTTCTACCCATAGCCTTACTAACTCAAATATATAGTTTACTCAAGTATTCATGCTCAATTCGTGGCTAAAAATTCAAATTTACACTTTCTAGGTTTTTCTTCCAAAAACCCCAATTTTCCCACAATTTCCCATATCAAACTTATGTAATGATCTTGTATTCAACTTGGAAATGAGAAGGAATCACTTACCTCTTGATGCTTGGTGAAATCTTCCTTGAAAAGCTCTCCAAAATTGCCTAACCCATGAAGAAATGAAGGCAATGAACCCAAAATTCTCGTTTTAACACATTCTGCCCCGGTCGATTTCCGCACATGCGGTCCTTCCTCCGTACCTGCGATCCCGCAGGTGCGACAAAATCTTCCACACCTGCGGTTTTCCTCAACTTCAGCCCAAATCGCACCTGCGCCCCACTGTCCACACCTGCGGTTTTGCAGGTGCAGAAAATCCATCGCACCTGCGGTCCCCATCCAAGCCTGCCCACTCTCGCACCTGCGGCGCCCAAGCCGCACCTGCGGTCCAAACCTCGCAGGTGCGGTTACACCAGATGATAGCAGCTTCAGCCCTTTTCAAACATCAAGTTTGGTTCGTTAACCAACCGGAATCCACTCGAGGCCCCAGGGACCTCGTCCAATTATACCAACCTGCACCAAAACATAACACGGACTTTCTCGAAGCCTCAAATCCTATCAAATAACACCGAAATTATAAATCGCACTCAAATCCAATTCTTTAAGAACTTAGAATTCCAAACTTCTACATCTGATGCCGAAACCTATCAAATCGCGTCTGATTGACCTCAAATTTTGCACACAAGCCATATTCAACATTACGGATCTGCTCCAACTTCCAAAATTGCATTCCGACCTTGATATCAAAACTTCCACTTCCAGTCGGATTTCCCAAAGACCTTAAAATTTCTATCTTTACCAAATGACTTTAAAATGACTTACGGACATCAAAATTCACTTCCGATCGCGCTCCCAATTCCAGAATCACCATACGGAGCTATTCCCAGACACGAAATCCCATACGAACATCAATCTCACTGATATGCACTTCAACCTCAAATTCATGAAATCCTTCTAAAATGCTAACTTCCATAATATACGCCAAAACGCTCCCGGGTTATCCAAAACCCGATCCGGACATACACCCAAGTCTGAAATAATCATACAAACCTGCTTGAACCTTCAAATCCTGATTCGGATATCGTTTACTAAAAATTCCAATCTTAGTTGATTTCTCCAACTTAAGGCTTCTGAAATGAGAATTTTCTTTCTAAATCAATTCTAAACTTCCTGGAATTCAATTTCGACCACGCCCACAGGTCATAATGCCTGAAACGGAGTTTCTCACGACTTCAACCCGCTGAACGACACGCTAGAACTCAAAATGACCGGTCGGGTCGTTACATTCTCCCCCACTTAAACCGACGTTCGTCCTCGAACGTGCTAAGAACTGCTCTGGAGTTACCTGAAATCACTATTTAACATCTCGAGCACCTGCCCGTGCTACCACAATCCAGTCGAGCACAATAACTTGATCAAATCTTGAGATTTCTTCTTTATCCATATAATAAGCTCAGAATTTATTCAAACAACTGAAATTTCTCTAGCCAGGCCTAGTTTCAATATATATATAAGCACTGCATCAACTAGCACATGATATACCAGATCAGAAGGGAATTGAAAAGCACGAAAATCGATTCAAGTGAACATATTCAACTAACATCTTACGTAAAAAGACAAGCTATTCAAACATCCCTACAATTATAGATATTTTTGAATCGAAATTCCAAATATGAAAGCTTAACCAAGTTTAAACACTTCTGCCCCATTATTTTATAATGTTGTACTAAACGGGGTATAAGTACGAAAGATGTGATTTGGATTTAGGAACTGGACCTACTACTGGGATAAAAATTCATTAAGCTCAAACTTTAAACTCGAATTTTAGGAGGATTCATGAAAAAGAAAAAGAATCAGTCATTTGTAGTCGAAATTTATACCAGTTTAGTTGTAATCTAAAAAATATTACCAATCAGATTTTAGGTTATGCATGATTTAGAAAACACGCTGCTTACTAGTCAGGTTCTTACACCCCTCCCCAAGCCCAATAGCCCGGAATTAAACTGATTCAAGACCTTCATGGGCCACTTTTGGCAGTCTGGCCCGTTTCTATATTAAAATAAACAACAAGTATAATAATATACACAATTTATTTTTTTTGTTTAAAATGATTTCAAAGAAATAATAAGTCTAACACATACATTTTACATCAGTATTTAACTGTTACCATACAACTTAAAACAGTAAAGATATAGCTCAAAATGATGGGTGCTTCAACTTGAACTATCCTAACTTTGTTACTTCAAATCAATACTGCCGAGCCCACCTGGTGATTTTAACTCGAGGACCCAAAACCTGCATCTTTCCTATTTGTTTTTCGAATAATTAAAAGGATTTGTGCAATATCAGGAAGTCAATCGGACCATGAATGGGTCAGATTCATTTCCCATAATGCTAACATTATTATGGGTTTAAAATCATGACTTCTAACACTTGTAGAACCTACTGATTCAACAAATAAATATAGCTACTGATTCAGTAAATAAATACAACTACAAATCAAGCATGTTCACATAAAAAGGTTTAAGGTCATTGGATTATCACGTAATGGACAACCCTGGATTCATGGTTCTAGCAACAAATTTCAGGCAAAAAGATACACAAGTTTCAAACACAAGATTTAGCATAAATTTCACTAAATGGATCAAGATATTACATACCTCAAAAAGTGAAAATATGACAGAGAAAAGATCTATACCAAATAAAGGTATAGGGACTCGCAAACGGGAAGCTCAACAACAAATATCCACAACCACAGTAGGAAATAAACCCAAAAGACCACTTGAATACCCAGAAATCAGTGTTGAAATCAATTTTCCGGAAAGACAAACCAACAGCTAACCAAGAAGTTGGCATATTCCTTATCCAATAAGTTGAAGGAAGGTACAAATGCAGCTATCACCCTTATCCCTTTGGGACAGCTGCCCTATTCCAGAAGGTTCCCAGCCATTAAAATTACTTTTTTTTACCCCCAAAAATCTGATTTCCTGATTCTAGAAGGTTTTTGGGTTGTTACACCCAAGATTACTTTAACTAAAAATCCTAAAATACCCCTTAAAGTCCTTAGAATTACCCTTAGGTAACTCGGGTTAGGTTCATTGGGGTTATCTATTAACTTGACTTAGTTGACCCTAATTAGTTACTTTAGTTAATTAATTCTTCTTAACTAGTATTAGGACTTAATAAGTTAAGGGTGCTCAATTACTAACCAATTTCAAACTTGTTTAAGATTTTAGGTTAAATAATTAACTCAAGTTTAGGTTATTAGGTTCCTAGAGTTAGTTTTCTAATTACACTATTGTTTATCTTAGTTTTAAACGTATACCTAATCAACTAATTAATAGTTAACTTATCAGACTATACTAAATCAAAGATGAGTTGGGGTAAAATCAATTTAACAATAAAAAAAAAATCAGAATNAAATCAGAAAACAAGCTAAGGGGATCGAATAGCTGAGCATAATATATAAAAAAACCTAAACACGGTCAATCAACTGATTACTCACAATTAAACTTCAATAAAGAACCAACAAACAGAAAAAATTAGCAATGCAGTCAGAAAAATCCTAACATATATACCAAAACAAGAAGGGATAATCAATGATATAGTGACCATCAAACTAGGGCAGTGAATCAAAGTAAAAATGGATACATATATGAAGAAAACACAAAACCCTAGGCTAGAGCATGATTATCAAGAAACCTAATTGCTAAACATGAAATATTCTTTAGGGCTTGAACAAATGAACGGATGAACGAAAACAACAATCGAGGCACAATCAGTTATACAAATAAAATTAAAGAAAAACAGAGATTTAATAAACAACATATTCATGATTCTTCATAGAAACAAGGAAACGGGTAGAAAGAAAAGGGGGGAAACACCCGTGGCAGTGGTTTGGGTGAACTCCGGCGATTTTCCGGAGCTTGGCCAGAATCTGACGACCTCTAAAAATAACTCCCACTCACATGAATCGACGAATCTTGTCAAGAGCCGTCGTCTCATGTGAGTTTGAGTCATAGAGCCGTTTGGAATCGTCTTCAACATGTGTTAGGGTTTCTATTTTCTTAGATCTAAAATCAAAGAGATTTGGGTGTTTATTTGGGGTAACAAGTAGTGGGAGGTGCTTGAGGGGAGGGTGGGGATCATATGGTGTAATTTTGGGGTCGAATGGAGATGCTCCGCCGCCGGAGGCGATTTCCGGCTAGCGGAGGACGACAACTAGGGTTTGGGTGTTTAGAGAGAAGTGAGAGAGACGGACAAGGAGGGGGGTGTGAGAATTCTGCAAATGAGGGTGTGGGGTGTTGTTTGGACATATATATAGTTAGGGATTGGGGGGGTTCCCAGCCCTTAGATCTAAGAAGATCAACGGCTGGGATTTGCCAAGTCCTAAACGGGGTCGTTTTGGGTACTGGGTCTGGACAGGCCGCGTAAGGTCTTTAGTTTGGGTCGTTTGTAGTGTAGTGACACTTATTTTGGGCTTGGGAAAATTAGCCCAGGTCCTATTTTGATATATTAGGATTAATTAGGCCTAAATAAATATTAATTAACACTAACCTAATCAAATGAAAAAGAAAACATGTAATAATTAATTCCAACCTTATTTTCATCTAACCATGGCTTAATTAAGAATAAAATAATTAACTTTATACTCCTAATTAAATCCATGATTTATTGGATTAAACTGATTAATTTTAGTAATTAGTTGTCAAAACTACATTACATCAAATAACCATCATTCGTTTATTTAATTCAATTAATTACAAATAATAAATTCATAATTCTTTGATAATAGTGGTGCAATTTTAATAATTTTAAAAGATGAATTATAAATACGCAAATGCAAGCAATTCACAATTAATCACCAAAATTCAACCAAATCCATAAGATTAATTTACTTATCTAATTTTGTCGAAGTATTTAGTATGTGAAATATTACATGCTCACAAGAACTATAGCAAAAACAGCCCGGGAGAAACTCCATTTTCGCTTATGTACGGTTCAGAGGCTTTAATCCCAATTGAAATTGGAGAACCTAGCACGAGATTCACATTGGCGACTGTAACGACCCGACCGGCTTTTTTGAGTTCTAGCGCGTCGTTCAGCGGGTTGAAATTGTGAGCGGCTCTATTTCTGGTATTATGACCCGCGGGCGTGGTCGGAATTGAATTCCTGGAAGTTTAGAATTGAATTTGAAAGAAAATTTTCATTTCAGAAGCCTTGAGTTGGAGAAATGAACTAAGATTGGAATTTTGAGTAAACTCTGAATCATGATTTGAAGGTTCCAGCTGTTTGTATCATGATTTTGGACTTGGGTGCATGTCCGGATTGGGTTTTGGATAACTCGGGACCGGCGTATATTATGGAAGTTAGCATTTTAGAAGGATTTCATAAATTTGGGGTTGAAATGCATATCAGTGAGGTTGATGTCCATTTGGAATTCCGAGTCTGGGAATAGCTCCGTATGGTGATTCTGGAATTGGGAGCGCGATCAAAAGTGAATTTGGATGTCCGAGGTCATTTTGTAGTCATTTGGCTAAACATAGAAATTTTAAGGTTTTTGAGAAATCCGACCGGAGGTGGAAGTTTTGATATCGAGGTCGGAATGCGATTTTGAAGTTGGAGCAGATCCGTAATGTTGAATATGACTAGTGTGAAAATTTTGAGGTCAATCGGACGTGATTTGATAGGTTTCGGCATCGAATGTAGAAGTTTGGAATTCTAAGATGTTAAAGAATTGGATTTGAGTGTGATTCATGATTTTTCCGTTGTTTGATAGGATTTGAGGCTTCGAGCAAGTCCTTGTTATGTTTTAGGGCAGGTTGGTATAATTGGACAGGGTCCCGAGGGCCTCGGGTGGATTTCGGGTGGTTAACGGACCAAAGTTGAGGTTGGAAAAGAGCTGAAGCTGCTGTCATTTGGTGTAACTGCACCTGCGAGGTTTTGACCGCAGGTGCGGCTTGGGCACCGCAGGTCCCAGAGTGGGCAGGCTTGGCTGGGGACCGCAGGTGCGATGGATTTTCCGCACCTGCGAAATTGCAGGTGCAGACAGTGGGGTGCAGGTGCGATTTGGGCTAAAGTTGAGGAAAACCGTAGGCGCGAGAGATTTTCTCGCACCTGCGGGATGGCAGGTGCGGAGGAAGGACCGCAAGTGCGGAAATCGACATGGGCAGAATGTTTTAAAACGAGATTTTTGGGTTCATTGCCTTCATTTTGTTCATGGGTTAGTCCATTTTGGAGAGCTTTTCAAGGGAGATTTCACCAAGCATCAAGAGGTAAGTAATTCCTTCTCATTTCCAAGTTGAATACAAGATCATTACATAAGTTTGATATGGGAAATTGTGGGGAAATTGGGGTTGGTTTTTGGAAGAAAAACCTAGAAAGTGTAAATTTTGATTTTTAGCCACGAATTAAGCATGAATATTTGAGTAAATTATATATTTGAGTTAGTAAGGCTATGGGTAGAATGTATCTTCGAGAAAATTTCGGATTCCGGGCACGTGGGCCCGAGGGAATTTTGGTCATTTCTCCGAGCGGGGTTGGGAAAGTATATAATCTTAATTTATTGTGAGTATTAGGATGAATTTTCATTGTTTTGCCATTATGTGGTAGTTTCGGAAGGGCTTGGGAGTCGGTGTTGGAACTTCAGAGCGAGGTAAGTCTCCTTTATAACTTGGTCAGGGAGGAATCGTCCCCCTAGGTGAATTAATTCAGTACATGCTATTATCTTCGGGGGATACATATGCACGAGGTGACGTGAGTTCGTGCGTAGCTACTATTATGCCATGTCTGGGTAGCCTAGGACCCACTAGCATGCCTTATGTGTGTACCTGTAACCCTGCATGTAACATTGAACTGCTAATATGGCCAAAAACGTAACTAAATGTCTAAAAGAAATCCAAAGCTCATATGGTTAACCTTCTTAAAAGAGAATTTATTTCCGCTAGTGAATATATGTGTACCTGAGCTAGGTTGTATCGTGGAATACCATTAAACTTGACAACTGAATTTCAAAACAAATATTTCAAAACCTATATTTCATGTTTATTTTAAAAAAGATTTTTACCACTTTCCTGAGAATACCTGCTTCTTGATAAAAATGAGGATGTATTATGTGAATTTGTGTACATATGAGCACCTGAGTCGCATGTATGATTTGCGAGCAGGCTAGCCTTATTATTATTATGTTTACTACGTCGCATGATCGATTCGCGAGCGGGGAAAATAGATACATCTATGGTTCGAGCCGGTCGACCCCTCGTCAGTGCATATTTTATTATTGTTGGTCTGCGCCATTCGATCCTCGGCATTGCTTGTGCATGATATTTTTTGTGTAGTTGCTATGATATTTGCCTAATTACTGGCCTGAAATATTAAATCGTCAATTGAAATGACATAGATTAAAGTTATTAAAAAGAGCTTTGGAGGAAGTTGTTCCTTCCCGTCGAATTATTATTTAATTAAATCACTTTGCTGATAAATTGTTAAATATGACGAAGATATAAAGTGTTAAATGGGAACGAAATTGAATGATGTTTAAATCATGTTTTATAAACTGCCTATGATAAAACCATGCTTAGTGTCACTCCTAAATATTTTAAATGGACCTTTAGTAAGTGTCTAATTTGACCTCTCGTGGATCAGTGTGATGAGGTTATGTGAAGTGTATATTAAAGAACAAATACCATCATTCAGGTTTATAATGAAAGTGACGATTCTAGTCAAGATGAGGTATTCAAGCATTTGTTAACTCTGCAGTTGAGTGTGAATTTCTGCACATTCCCTCCGTTGTGGTTGTATCGCCAACATTATAGCAGGATGTCTGTATAATTGTTATGAGGTGCATCAGGAGCATCAGATTCGTGGACCTTGGCTAATAAGGTTCAGGGAGCGTCGTTGTGTTCAGACGATGAGTTATGCGGTGCATGGTGCTGATTCAGCAAGGGGATGCAGTTATGATCTGGTATATCATGTGCTAGTTGATGCAGTGCTTATATATATATTGAAGCTAGGCCTGGCTAGAGAAATTTCAGTTGTTTGAATGAAACTAAGCTTATTATATGGATAAAGAAGAAATCTCCAGCTTTGATCAAGCTATTGTGCTCGAATGGATTGTGGTAATACGGGAAAGTGCTCGAGATGTTAAACAGTGATTTCTGGTAACTCCAGAGCAGTTCTTAGCACG
>ML374325.1:112736-137138 GCA_005239525.1 Nicotiana knightiana | reverse complement strand
TATATATATATATATATATATATATATATATATATATATATATATATATATATATATATATATATTGTGTGTGTGTGTGTGTGAACATTACTAAAATTTCAAAAAGAATATAATTTTGAATCTATAATTTTAAAAGTGAAGTGAGTTCATGATAAGAGATGTAAGAAAAAATAATAGATAATATTGATCAAGAATGGAAATAACTTATCAAATAAATATTGTGTCGTGGCAATCCGCTGCCTTGAAAGCGATTTCGGTCCGACTAGATGCAAATCATTAAGACCGATCGCTCCCCAAGGTTCTACAGTACTTCCAAACACGTGCACTCGTGGCTGGAAGTTTAGAGTTTGCAAAAAGAAATTGCCCAGAAAAAATAGGAAGAAGAATAGTCTTTTGAGAGGATGAGAGAATAATATTTTTGGTTAGTATTTTAGCTCACAAGGCGAATCATTTACATTTTCTTCCATCAGAGAAAATCGTAAGAGACCAAATGTGAGTTAATGTTATGTAACATTTATTTCAGTTTAATGAAAAAATTGTCATAAAGACAGTAATTTCAAATCTTCTGAAAAGTTGTATCTTTTCACAAACGAAGTCACAAAAGTTAAGAAACTGTCATATGAATGAATGTTAACCATTTATGAAGTAGTAACTTCATTCTCCCACTCTGCATATACATAAATCTAGAAATATTACAACAAATTAATGGTAGAGAGGTATGATAATTAATCACAGATTAATTGTAGATTAGAAGTGTTCTTTGTTCTTTGCATTATCAAATTAGAGTAACACCTAAAGAGGAATAATACCTACAATCTCCCACTAATGCAAAGATAAAGAATAAGAATAATTCCTCGGCGAAAGGAAGGAACATGTACTTAAGTGTCAATATCATTTGATTTGAATTAACACGTAGTGAAATGAGGCAACGACTAATATCTACAAAGTAAAGTACTCTTGAGCTGAATGAACATGAGTTGAGACCCTAAGTACACATACTATATCTTTAATTTTATATAAACTCTGCGATACTAATAAAGTGCTTTTATGGTCATGCACACACCTTGGGTCTCATGAGTGCTCTAGAAAGACATCCCAAGTCTTTCATAAAATACGATCGCACCTTTACACTCACGTAGGTGATTGCATCAAGTCTATCAACATATAGAACACCTTAAGGCTATGGAATCATTAAGAGAAAAATAATCTCAACCTTATCAAGCACTACCACAAGTCATAGAGATAGAAAATATAGTGCATATTGAAGTCTCATATGACTTTGTTTGACCACGAACAAGTATCCACCATACTTCCTCAATCCATGGGCTTTAGCCCCATCCCCCTCAACGTTTCAAGGATAACTCTCCTTGCCAAACCCTTGGTTAAAGGACCCGCCAAATTTCTTTTGAACCTTACATATTCCAAGTAAACAATACTATGATTAAATAAATATTTCACCGCACCATGTCTAATGCGAATACGTCTCCTTTTCCTATTGTACACACTATTCTTGGCAATTCCAATTGCCGCTTGTGAGTCACAATGTATTGGTGAAGTTTGTCTTCCCCACAAAGGCACGTCTGCCAATAAGTTTCTCAACCATTTAGCTTCTTGCCCTGCTAATTCAAGAGCAATAAATTCAGATTCCATGGTCGAACGTGCTATACAGGTCTGTTTTGAAAACTTCCACGAAATAACACCTGCGCTCAAAGTAAACACATAGCCACTAGTGGAGCTAACTTCATCATTGTCAGTAGCCCAATTTGCATCACAAAATCCTTCTAAAATAGTAGAAAAATTATTAGAATACAAACATCAATCCATAGTACCTCTCAAATACCTTAGGAAGCGATGAAGAGCATTCCAATGTTCACTACTGGGGTTGTGAGTATATCTACTTAATCTACTAACAACATAAGCAATATCAGGCCGTGTATAATTCATGAGAAATATTACACTACCAATTATCTTAGCCTATTCAATTTGAAAAATACTAGATCCTTTATTCTTTCTCAAGTGTATGCTAGGATCATAAGGAGTTCTCACAGGATCTACATCAAAAGAATCAAACCTTTTCAATATTTTCTCAATATAATGAGACTGAGACAATGAAAAACCATAAGCAGTTCTTTTGATTTTAATCCTAAATTACATCTGCTTCTCCAAGATCTTTCATTTCAAATTTAGAATACAACAAATTCTTAGTCTCATTTACAATATCCACATTAGGGCCAAAGATTAACATGCCATCCACATACAAACATATAATCACACAATCTGATCCTACCATCTTGGAATAAATACAAGTATCAGAAGCATTAACAACAAACTCATTATCTACTAGTGTGCTATTAAGCTTTTCATACCATTGCTTATGTGCCTGTTTAAGACCGTATAGAGACTTTCTCAATTTGCATACTTTATTCTCCTGTCCTTGGATCACAAAACCCTCAGGTTGAGTCATATAGATCTTTTCCTCTAAATCACCATGTAGAAAAGCCGTTTTAACATCCATTTGATATATCACTAAATTATGAATAGCGGATAAGGAAACAAGAGTTATAATAGTTGCTATTTTAGTTACGAGAGAATAAGTATCAAAGTAGTCAATGCCTTTCCTTTGGTTAAAACCTCTAATTACAAGTCTAGCCTGATATTTCTCAATTATACCATCGGGCCTCAATTTCTTCTTAAATATCCACTTGCTACTTATAGGTTTACAACCTTTAGGCAAATCAGACAAGTCCCAAGTGTGATTAGAAACTATACAGTCTAATTCACTTTTAATGGCCTCTTTCCAAAAATTAGTATCTATTGACCTCATTGCTTAATCATAAGTTTTAGGGTCTTCTTCTATTAAATAGGTAGACACTAATTCATAATTCAAAAGATCAAGCTCAATATTTTCAGTCAAAAAAGTAGTGATAATGTCACGACCCAATTTCGGAGTCGTGATGGCTCCTGTCGTGGAACCAGGAAAGCCGCCCTTTTTAACTAAGCTAAATTCAATTTCCAGTAAAAATACGATTTTAAATGAATTTATTGATAATACTAAGAATCTGAAGTTTAAAAATAATATTTGAAAAACAAAATTTAAAACCTCCAACCCCGGATCCGGTATCACTCAGTCATGAGCTACTATAACATAAAGCAAAAGAAAAGGAGAAATGGACAACATCGTCTCAAAATAAAGAACAACATGTAGAATAAGAAAGAGAAGACGAAGTCGAGATCGCCAGTTTCTACCTCGACAACTCCAAGGAAAACTCTGACAGCTGCTCAATAACCACTACTCGGTCCCGGTGTACCTGGATCTGCACACAAGGTGCAGGGGGTAACGTGAGTACACCAACTCAGAAGTACCGAACCCAAATTATGGGCTGAGAAGTAGTGTCAGACAAAACCTCAAAATTATACAATAAACAATATATAGAATTTAGACATGCTAACAGTTTATCAGGATGAGTAAATATGTCAAGTATGCCAGTATACTCTACATGCCATCATAAAATATATGTATGAAACTAGTGTGGATATGCACATAGTGCTCACAACCCTCACCCAGCAGTCCACTCAGTACCGTATATGGCTCTCAGGCCCAGGGAAAAGTCCATCCCGGAATGTACATAATCATTGGTGACCGTAGTCACTCCGTACTGAGGAAAAAGGCCAATCCAGCCCCACGAAGAAAGTCCATCTCCGGAATACAACACTCGGACAAGATCCATGACCAGGGACGATCCATCCCTCACATAACCTCCACTTCGAACAAGATCCATGTCCAGGAAAGGTCCATCCCTCACATCAATGCGCTCACTGGGGTGTAAAGACTCCGGAGGGGCCCTAGTGGACCAAGCGCTATATCAAGCCAACGAAGGCATGATTTAGGTATCGCTGCGGTGTGCATTCTGATCTCATAACTGTTTCAATAACAGGCTCTCGGCCTCACTCAGTCATTACTCTTCAGTCTCACTCACATGGATCACAGATGCATCTGTCAGCCCGAAACAATGATAAGTATGCATATAATTAACAACACTGAGACTGAGATATGAAGTGATATGCTATAACATGACTGAGTATATGAAATCAAGTAATCACAAAAATGAGACAGTAATATACGACCACTCGGATCTCAGCATTTTCGGCGTGAATCCTAGCATTCATACTTACCATGATTCTTAACAGGTTCACAATTAACACATTAATAGAAGCACATATATCATCGGGGAATAATCACTAAGTGCCATAGGATAAGCCAGGCCACAAATACTCGGTGCACGCCCGCACGCCCGTCACTTGGCATGCGTGTCACCTCGATTATAGTCATAAATCATTTAGCTCGGGGTTTCGAACCCCTTCAGAACCAAGTTTGGAAATGTTACTTACCTCAAAACCGGCTACAATACTATTCCGCAGTGCCTTTGCCTCTAAATCCGGCCTCTGAGTGCTCCAAATCTACCAAGTTCAGATTTTTATCATCAATTTATGCTTAAGGATTAAATTCCAATCGAAAAATATCAAATTTAGCTCAAAAACCCGAATTTGGTCAAAACCCGACCCCCGGGACCGCGTCCCGAAACTCGGAAATTTTTATACAAAACTGTTCTTCATCATCTCACAAGTCCGTGCATATAAAGAACACTAAAATCAAAGTTCGTTTGACCCCTCAAATCAATCCCTAAAGGTCTCATAATCTCAAGCCCTGAACCCACATTTTTCCACTGATTTTCATGAATTAAATGCTGAGATTGTGTTCCTTAATCACCTATAATCGAGTCTTAAGGTCCAAAATGCTTACCTCTAAGAAGAACACCGATTTTTCCTCTTCAAAATCGCCTCAAGAGCTTCTTCCCGTTCAAAGATGGTGTAAAGAGGGTTAAAAATCGCGAAGGCAGGTTTTTATACTTTCTGAACAGTGGTTCCGCACCTGCGGCCACTTAAGCGCACCAGCGGACCCGCACCTGCGGTCCCAGGTCCGCACCTGCAACTTCGCAGATGCGGCCACCTATCTGCATCTGCGACTTTTCCCTGGCTGGACAAATCTCGCCCCTGCGGAGCCTTCTTTCGCTCCTGCGGGCCCGCACTTGCGGCCAAACTTCCGAAGGTGCGGAAATCACTGTGATTTCACACCAGCAGCTTTGCTGCAATTTCCAACTCCTAACTCTCCGTTAGCCATCCAAAATCAATCCCGAGCCCCTCGGGACCCCAAACAAACATACTAACACGTTACATTTTATCATTCAAGCTTAGTTGCACTCTCAAAACACCAAAACTAACATCGAAACATCAAAATCACATCGGATTCAAGCCTAAGGACTTTCAATTTCTAAAATCCACCAAATGATGCCGAAACTATCCAAAACAACTCCGATTGACTTGAAATTTTGCAGACATATCCAAAATGACATTATGAACCTGCTCCAACTTCCGAAATTCTATTCCGACCCCGATATCATATTTTTCACTGCCAACCGGAAATCACCAAAAACTAACTTTCGCCAATTCAAGCCTAATTCTACATCGGTCCTCATCAAAATATTCTGAACACACTCCTAAAGCCCAAATCACCTAACGAAGCTATCCGAGCCATAAAATCTGCATTCCGAGGTCGTTTACCAATAAGTCAACTCTCAGTTGACTTTTCCAACTTCAAGGCTATTTTAAAGACTAAGCGACTAAACTCTCACTACAACCATTCCGATTTTACAACCATTCCGATTTCAAGCCTACCAACTCTAACACATCGATAACAGTATAACCAAACTATGACAAGTCAACAACAGTAATAATAATGCAATTTCTACGGGACGATCGACCGGGTCGTTACATTCTCCCCCTCTTAAACAAACGTTCATCCTCGAACGTGCCAAGGGTTGTTCCAAAAGCCATCAACCGCCAAATAATCTTACCATGCACACACCCGAGGGCGACCCCACGTCACCCTACCCCGCATCGATCTAATAATACAACAAATGATGCCGAAACTATCCAAAACAACTCCGATTGACTTGAAATTTTGCAGACATATCCAAAATGACATTATGAACCTGCTCCAACTTCCGAAATTCTATTCCGACCCCGATAGCATATTTTTCACTGCCAACCGGAAATCACCAAAAACTAACTTTCGCCAATTCAAGCCTAATTCTACATCGGTCCTCATCAAAATATTCTGAACACACTCCTAAAGCCCAAATCACCTAACGAAGCTATCCGAGCCATAAAATCTGCATTCCGAGGTCGTTTACCAATAAGTCAACTCTCAGTTGACTTTTCCAACTTCAAGGCTATTTTAAAGACTAAGCGACTAAACTCTCACTACAACCATTCCGATTTTACAACCATTCCGATTTCAAGCCTACCAACTCTAACACATCGATAACAGTATAACCAAACTATGACAAGTCAACAACAGTAATAATAATGCAATTTCTACGGGACGATCGACCGGGTCGTTACATTCTCCCCCTCTTAAACAAACGTTCATCCTCGAACGTGCCAAGGGTTGTTCCAAAAGCCATCAACCGCCAAATAATCTTACCATGCACACACCCGAGGGCGACCCCACGTCACCCTACCCCGCATCGATCTAATAATCCACCAAATGATGCCGAAACTATCCAAAACAACTCCGATTGACTTGAAATTTTGCAGACATATCCAAAATGACATTATGAACCTGCTCCAACTTCCGAAATTCTATTCCGACCCCGATAGCATATTTTTCACTGCCAACCGGAAATCACCAAAAACTAACTTTCGCCAATTCAAGCCTAATTCTACATCGGTCCTCATCAAAATATTCTGAACACACTCCTAAAGCCCAAATCACCTAACGAAGCTATCCGAGCCATAAAATCTGCATTCCGAGGTCGTTTACCAATAAGTCAACTCTCAGTTGACTTTTCCAACTTCAAGGCTATTTTAAAGACTAAGCGACTAAACTCTCACTACAACCATTCCGATTTTACAACCATTCCGATTTCAAGCCTACCAACTCTAACACATCGATAACAGTATAACCAAACTATGACAAGTCAACAACAGTAATAATAATGCAATTTCTACGGGACGATCGACCGGGTCGTTACATTCTCCCCCTCTTAAACAAACGTTCATCCTCGAACGTGCCAAGGGTTGTTCCAAAAGCCATCAACCGCCAAATAATCTTACCATGCACACACCCGAGGGCGACCCCACGTCACCCTACCCCGCATCGATCTAATAATACAACACATTCGAATGCCACTTTATCCAACCTAATTCCTACGCCTTAGAACCCAAATTCCACGTCAGAACTCATCTACAAGATTAGAATCACGCCTCAACACACCGTATACACCTGAACCAAATCACACGAATCTAAAAGAACACAACTCACACGTCCAAACTCTACAAGTCAAACAATCTGATTCGGTGGAAAACATCTACATCAAGTCATACCTAAAAGTATCATCATCTATCTGATCAAACTACGTCGAAACCGACCATACACACAACCGACACACGCGGTCCGTAACAACAGCATCACCCACAAGGGCGAGCACATGAACAGATGTAACAAAAGATTCACGGGGCGTATCCAGAGAGTGGGCTAAGTTATGATGAACAAGTGAATATGAAAAACCAGAATCAATTAAAGCTTCTCGTGACAGACTGAAACAATACCTGAGATCACGGCATCAGAAGCCATCTCATCCGGTCTGGCTGAAAATGTATAAAATCGGGCCTGATCACCACCGGATCGACCTCTCCCTCTAGGGCGACCCCTACCTGCCTGACCCCCACCTCTAGCTGCTTGGGCGGGCGGTGCAGCTACTGATTCTGAAACCGTGGGCTGACTCCTCTGCTGATAAGTACCTCTCGCAAGATGGGGACAAAACCTCTTAATATGGCCCATATCTCCACGTTCAAAGCAACCTCTCTCGGAGAATGGCACTGGGGACTGAAGGGAACCCCTAGCACCAGGATAACCACTGGAAGAACCATGCATATATGAACTCTGAATCGATGGTGTCCAAGATGAATTCTGAGCTGGCAGGGCACTGAAAGATGGATGCACCTGATGCGAACTATGAGGATCATGACCAACTAATCCATCACGATAACCTGAGCGACCTGGCTGAGCCTGCCTGAATGGTCGGCCTCTGCCGGGCTGAGGCTGCCCCCCTGAAGGAACCCCACCAAAACTCCCAGATCCTCGATACCTCTTGGCCTCCTCCCTCTCGATCTGCTCCTGGCGGCGAACCGACTCTATCTCCCTGGAAATGTCAACCACCTCCTCGAAAGAAGCGCCAGATACCCTCTCCCTATCAGAAAAATCTGAAGCTGATATGTGAGGCCATCAACGAACCTCCTGATTCTCTCTCTATCCGTGGGAACTAGCCAAATAGCATGACGGGCCAACTCGGAGAACCTCATCTCATACTGCGTCACGGTCATGTCCTTCTGGCGCAACTGCTCGAACTCCGTGCATAACTTCTCCCTGCGAGACTGCGGTATATATTTTTCCAGGAATAGAATGGATAACTGAAGCCAGGTAAGGGGCGCTGCATCAGCAGGTCTACGCCTCTCATAGGCCTCCCACCAAGCGAGTGCAGCTCCTGCGAACTGGAAGGTAGTAAATGGGACCCCACTAGCCTCCAGTATCCCTGTTGTGCGAAGGATCCTCTGACACTTGTCCCAAAAGCCCTGGGCGTCCTCGCCCTCAGTACCACTAATAATCGGAGGCTGTAGTATACTAAACCTCTCTAACCTGCGCTGCTCTTCATCTGCCAAAGCCGGGACTACAAAATCTTGGGCTGGGGCAACCGGCTGGACTGGAATTGTCCCCGGTGTATGAAGCTCCTAAGTAACCTGCTCAGGTGTCCAGGCAGCTGGATTCTGAGTGCCTCCCCCGGCCTGAGAATTAGTAGCAGTAGTAGACATGGCGACTGCCTGTGTAAGACTGGTGCACACGGTCAAAATCTGAGCAAGGGTCACCTGAAGACCCGGAATCACAATGGGCACCGCTGGTGCCTGAGCCTCTCCCGCTGGGATCTCAACTGCGGGGACCTGATCCTGAGCAGTGGGAAGGTCCATAGGTACTGCCCCGGCTACTGAGCCGGTTGCACCCCTCCCTCTGCCACGACCTCGACTTCGAGCTGGTCCTGCTGGTGTCTGATCACCACGATCGGTAGCACGAGTCCTCACCATCTGTAAGAGAATGAAAACAACAGAAGTTTAGTTCGAGAATTCAACAGAGTCGCACGACAGAATTCAATAATGTGGGATTCTTCCTAAGGATTCTGTAGCCTCTCGAAGATAAGTACAGACGTCTCCGTACCGATCCGCGAGACTCTACTAAACATGCTAATGACTAGTGAGACCTAATTAACCTAGCGCTCTGATACCATCTTGTCACGACCAAATTTTGGAGTCGTGATGACGCCTGTCGTGGAACCAGGCAAGCCGCCCCTTTTAACTAAGCTAAATTCAATTTTCAGTAAAAATACGATTTTGAACAAATTTATTGATAATACTAAGAATCTTAAGTTTAAAAACAATATTGAAAAACTAAATTTAAAACCTCCAACCCCGCATTCGGTGTCACTCAGTCATGAGCTACTATAACATAAAACAAAAGAAAAGGAGAAATGGACAACATCGTCTCATAATAAAGAACAACAGGTGGAATAAGAAAGAGGTGACGAGGTCGCGATCGCCAGCTGCTACCTCGACAACTCCAAGGAAAAATTTGACAGCTGCTCAATAACCACTACCCGATCCCGGTGTACCTGGATCTGCACACAAGGTGCAGGGGGTAACGTGAGTACACCAACTCAGAAGTAACGAACTCAAACTATGGGCTGAGAAGTAGTGACGGACAATACCTCAAAATTATACAATAAACAATATACAGAATTTAGACATGCTAACAGTTTATCAGGATGAGTAAATATGTCAAGTATGCCAGTATACTCTACATGCCATCATAAAATATATGTATGAAACCAGTGTGGATATGTACATAGTTCTCACAACCCTCACCTAGTAGTCCACTCAGTACTGTATATGGCTCTCAGGCTCAGGGAAAAGTCCATCCCGGAATGTACGTAATCATTGGTGACCGTAGTCACTCTGTACTGAGAAAAAAGGCCATCTAGCCCCACGGAGAAAGTCCACCTCTGGAATACAACACTCGGAAAATATCCATGACCAGGGACGATCCATCCCTCACATAACTTCCACTTTGGACAAGATCCATGTCCAGGGAAGGTCCATCCCTCACATCAATGTGCTCACTAGGGTGTAAAGACTCCGGAGGGGCTCTAGTGGCCCAAGCGCTATATCAAGCAAACGAAGGCATGCTTTAAGTATCGTTGCGGTGTGCAGTACGATCTCATAATTGTTTCAATAACAGGATCTCGGCCTCACTCAGTCATTACTCTTCAGTCTCACTCACATGGATCACAGATGCATCTGTCAGCCCGAAACAATGATAAGTATGCGTATAATTAACAACACTGGGACTGAGATATGAAGTGATATGCTATAACAGGACTGAGTATATGAAATCAAGTAATCACAAAAATGAGACAGTAATATACGACCACTCGGGTCTCAGCATTTTCAGCGTGAAGCCTAGCATTTATACTTAACATGATTCCAAACAGGTTTACAATTACCACATTAATAGAAGCAAATATATCATCAGGGAATAATCACTAAGCGGTGCCATGGGATAAGCCAGGCCACAAATACTCGGTGCACGCCCGCACGCCCGTCACTTGGCATGCGTGTCACCTCGATTATAGTCATAAATCATTTAGCTCGGAGTTTCGAACCCTCAGAACCAACTTTGGAAACGTTACTTACCTCAAAACCGACTACAATACTATTCCGCAGTGCCTTTGCCTCTAAATCCGGCCTCTGAGTGCTCCAAATCTACCAAGTTCAGATTTTTATCATCAATTTATGCTTAAGGATTAAATTCCAATCGAAAAATATCAAATTTAGCTCAAAACCCCGAATTTGGTCAAAACCCGACCCCCGGGACCGCGTCCCGAAACTCAGAAATTTTTATACAAAACTGTTCTTCATCATCTCACAAGTCCGTGCATATAAAGAACACTAAAATCAGAGTTCGTTTGACCCCTCAAATCAATCCCTAAAGGTCTCATAATCTCAAGCCCTGAACCCACCTTTTCCCACTGATATTCATGAATTAAATGTTGAGATTGTGTTCCTTAATCACCCATAATCGAGTCTTAAGGTCCAAAATACTTAGCTCTATGAAGAACACTGATTTTCCCTCTTCAAAATCGCCTCAAGAGCTTCTTCCCGTTCAAAGATGGTGTAAAGAGGGTTAAAAATCGCGAAGGTAGGTTTTTATACTTTCTGAACAGTGGTTCCGCACCTGCGGCCACTTAAGCGCACCTGCGGACCCGCACCTGCGGTCCCAGGTCCGTACTTGCGGAGCCTCCCCACCTGCGACTTCGCAGGTGCGGCCACCTATCCGCATCTGCGACTTTTCCCTGGCTAGGCAAATCTCGCCCCTACGGAGCCTTCTTTCGCTCCTGTGTGCCCGCACCTGCGGCCAAACTTCTGCAGGTGCGGAAATCACTGTGATTTCATACCAGCAGCTTTTTGTTGCAATGTCCAACTCCGAACTCCCCGTTAACCCTTCGAAATCAATTTCGAGACCCTCGGGACCCCAACCAAACATACTAACACATTATGTTTGATCATTCAAGCTTAGTTGCACTCTCAAAGCACCAAAACTACATCAAAACACCAAAATCACATCAGATTCAAGCCTAAGAACTTTCAATTTCTAAAATCCACCAATGATGCGGAAACTATCCAAAACAACTCCGATTGACTTGAAATTTTGCAGACATATCCAAAATGACATTACAAACCTGTTCCAACTTCCGAAATTCCATTCTGACCCCGATAGCCTATTTCCACTGCCAACTGGAAATCACCAAAAACTTACTTTCGCGAATTCAAGCCTAATTCTACACCGGTCCTCACCAAAATATTCTGAACACACTTCTAAGTCCCAAATCACCTAACGAAGCTATCGGAGCCATAAAATCCGCACTCCGATGTCGTTTAGCAATAAGTCAACTCTCAGTTGAATTTTCCAACTTCAAGGCTATTTTAAAGACTAAGCGACTAAATTCTCACTACAACCATTCCGATTTCAAGCCTACCAATTCTAACACATCAATAACAGTATAACCAACCTATGACAAGTCAATAACAGAAATAATACAATTTCTACGGGACGACCGACCGGGTCGTTACAGATAAAGTCAGAACCGAAGCTAGCTTCAATTCTACATCTCTTACTCTTTCTAAGTTTATTTTCATGATCATTAGCAATAATACTAGAAGAAGGCACAATATGAGAATTAACATATATAGATGTAGAAGCATTATTAGGCACATTAGTGGGAACGTTATATTTCAATGGAAAAATATGCTAAAAAAATTCTGCATCTCTAGATTCGTAAATGGAATGATCATTCAAAGATAGAAATCTATATGCAACACTGTTTTGAGCATAACCAATAAAAGCGGCATCAAAAGTCTTAGGTTCTACAGTTACTTGTTTAAATTCATGTAGACCAACCTTAGCCAAACACCCCCACACTTTTAGAAATTTCAAGTTAGGGGAAAATCCTTTCGATAACTCATAAGGAGTTTTATCTAACTTCTTATGAGGAACTCTATTAAGAACATAACATGCAGATAAGACAGCTTCCCCCCACATCTTGTCAGATAAACCTGAACTCAAAATCATAGAATTCATCATTTCTTTAAGGGTTCGATTTTTTCGTTCAACTACACCATTTTGGGGAGCATAGAGAGCACTAACCTCATGTATAATACCATTTTTCTCAAAAAAATCTTAGTATTAGTACTATATTCACCACTCCTATCAGACTTAAGTCTCTTGATTTTCCTGTCTAATTGGTTTTCTACTTCTGCTTTGTTTTTTAAAAACATGTTTCAGCATTATCCTTAGACATAAGAAGATATACCTTAGTGTATCTCGAAAAGTCATCTACAAAAGTGATGTAGTATTTCTTCCCACCATTACTAACAATGTTCTTAAAATCAGCTAAGTCTGAATGCACTAGTTCAAGCAATTATGTCTTTCTACTAGTTAGATTTTTAAAAGGCTTTTTGGTATATTTTGCTTCTATACAAATAGGACACTTAGAAAAATTATCAACATTAATCGTAGGAATTAATTCCATTTTTCTAAGTTTTTTTATAGAAGCAATATTAATATGACCTAGCCTACCATGCCACAAATCAATAGACTCAGCAATATAAGCAGAATTAGAAGTACTTGCATTACTAGTAATCTCTTGAACAATGTTCAGTACAAATAAACCTCCATTGAGGTAACCCTTCCCAACAAAGTCTCCTCCGCGAGAAAGAACAATTTTATTAGATTCAAAAACAAGTTTAAGACCTGCTTTTTTGAGAAGTGCACGGGAAACTAAGTTTCTACGAATGGAGGGAACGTACAGAACATTGTTCAAGGCTAAAGTTTTTCCAGAAGTTGACTTAAGAGGAACTTTTCCTTTACGCATAACTCCCGCGGTAGTGGAGTTACCCATGTAAACACACTTTCCATCAGTAGACTCCTCAAAGTCATGGAACAATTCCTTGTTGGTGCAGAGGTGCCTTGAAGCGCCTGTGTCCAGTATCCAATCAGTCTTGTTAGCCACCATATTTGCCTCAACGACCACAACAACAATCACATCACCACTTTCATTAAGGTTAGCTTGGGCTGGAGTTTTCCCTCCCTGCTTCGAGCTTTGTCCTTGTCTTTGGTTGCACTGGAAAGCCTTGTGACTAATTTTTCAACAGACATAGCAAGGTCCTTTCGACTTTTGGATTTGGCCCTCCGATTTATTGAAGTAATTCTGCTTCTTTACATATCCTTTCTTCTGTTTACCTTTAAACCTGTCTTCACAAAAGTACTAGCTGATTCCACAAGGTTAGCTTTAGAAGAATTAAGAGAGAGAAATTTCATCTTATCCTTAAGTCGTTCTGCCTCCTCATCTTTGAGACGGTTTGCTTCCTCAGTCCTCATGTGACTGATCAATTTTTGAAGAGTTAGTTTTTCTTCTTGTGTTTCAGTTGATTCCTGTAATCACTCCAAGAAGGTGAAAATTTTTCAAGTAGAACATTAACTTGAAGAATCTCACACATCTCCACGCCTTCGTTCCGAACATCAGCAGTCAAATTCTCATATTTGTGGACCTGCTCCATGATTGGCTTATCATCAACCATCTGAAACTTGATCCACTTTCCAACTACATATTTCTTTTTTCCCGCATCATCCACACCATATTTATTCTCCAAACTATCCCATATGACTTTAGCATTATAAATAAATCAAAGAGATTATTAGTCATATGGTTAAGCAGATGTCCTGGAACAGTTTTATTATCCTTTTCAAATTTCTTTTTAGCAGCATCATCAGCAACAACAGTAACAGTTATATTAGAACTATCAACAACATTAACAGTATTGAAAACAACATCAGCAGGAGATTCGTTAAACAAAACGTAATCCACTTCTAATTGTTCAAAGAAAATTAGAAGTTTCTGGGACCAGCGCTTATAATTGTTGCAATCTAAAGGCTCAAGATTTGACAGATCAGGAAGTATTTTGTTCAAAGTGGTTGCCATTAGTCAATATTATATACGAAATCGCTTTCAAATTGTAAGAAAAAAATATTAGATAATATTGATCAAGAATGGAAATAACTTATCGAATAAATACTGTGTCGTGGCAAGCCACTGCCTTGAAAGCGATTTCGGTCCGATTGGGTGCAAATCATTAAGACCGGTCGCTCCCCAAGGTTTCACAGTACTTCCAAACACGTGCACTCGTGGCTGGAAGTTTGGAGTTTACAAAAAGAATTGCCCAGGAAAAATAGGAAGAAGAATAATCTTTTGAGAGGATGAGAAAATAATGTTTGTGGTTAGTATTTTAGCTCACAAAGGATGATGTTTATATAGGCAAATCATTTACGTTTTCTTCCATTAGAAAATCGTAAGAGGCCAAATGTAAGCTAATGTTATGTAACATTTATTTTGGTTTAATGAAAAAATTATCATAACGATAGTAACTTCAAACCTTCTGAAAAGTTGTAATTTTTTTACAAATGAAGTCACAAAAGTTAAGACACTGTCATATGAATGAATATTGACCATTTGTGAAGTAGTAACTTCATTTTCCCACTCTGAATATACATAAAATCTAGAAATGTTACAACAAATTAATGGTGGAGAGGTAGGGGTGTATAAAGGACACCGACAAACCGCACCAAACCGACAATCCGAGTCAAACTGGAAATAAAACCTGACTATGATTTGATGTTGGGAATCCGACTAAAATTGGTTTGGTTTGGTTTTAATTAAATAAAGTCAAACCGAAACCAAACCAACCCGACATTACATGTCTAAAAGTTTTAAATATATCTAATACATAAAAATATTTAATGTAGTGTAGTTTATAAATATTTCTTAAACTTTTTTATAATTTTACCTTTAACGTATTATTTTAAGCTTGAACTTATAATTTTTGAATGCTCCAATAAGTTTTATAGTCCATAAATATTAGTAACTCAAATAAATTCCATCAAATCAATATCAATACTAAAAAAAGTCATTCAATTCAATTGTACTAGGATTGACATAGTGTTGAATATTTATTTTTTAGTTTTTCTCGGTGTAGATAAAATGCATAACTTAATTTTTTTTAGTGTTTAGTCGTATAAATAATATCACTTATTAGTTGTACTTATTTTAGCAACATATAATTTAGATTATATTTATTTTTATTATGACTTATTAATAATATTTATTTTATGTGATTTTATTATCTTTTTTGTTGAATATTTTAGTACAATATTCTCATCTCATATTTTACGTTATTTTCTTGAAAAACACCTTATATAGTTATGTCTTACCAGGATTAAAGAAATACTTGGAATACAAATTCTATGTTTGTGCTACGAAAATTTTATGAAAAAAACCCCCAGAAAACCCGAACAAAAACCGTGATTAGAAAATCCGACTTTATTGGTTTGATTTGATTTTTAGATTTAATAACCCGACACAATTGGTTTGGTTTGGTAATTGAAAAATCCGAACCAACCCGGCCTATGTACACCCCTATGGAGAGGTGTAACAATTAACCACAGATTAATTATAAATTAGAAGTGCTATTTATTCTTTGCATTATCAAATTAGAGTAACGCCTAAAGAGGAATAATACCAACAAGAAACTAAAGTTAAACTCGTCAAATATAAATTCTAGATACACTTCTTCGTAATAATGCACTCATCCTCGTGAAATCCTAATTCCGTCTCTGGCTCCGCTCCATTATTTTCACATTTTATTTGTAATATAATATTCTTAGGGGTGACTGATTTTCAAAACAAGAAGAAAGGGGAAAAGAAAAGGCATGTTTCACAATATTATTTCAGTGCGCGTGTGTGTATAAAAGTATGTACTACGTACTAATAAATTTCACAAATATATTCACCCCGTAAGTTGATCAACTTTATAAGTGAAGAAACACTGTTTCTTGCAAATATTTTTGCAGCTTTGACTACCTATAGCTTGCATGCATAAAAGTGCATCCACGATAAATATTTCTCCTCGTCACGTATCTATCAATATAATTGTTTTTGTTTTCTCTTTTATAATTACTACTATATATACAAGAAATGAGAAAATAAATACAAAAGTACAATACTATAGCAAGTATAAAAAAGTGTAAGCAATTGTTGGTCGAGATGAGGTGAATTTTTAGCTATTCTAGGTATGATTGAAGAAGAGCATTGGCCAAAAGCATCTTCACAATCCAAAGCTACGTACAACGGCGAAATCAGAATTTTTCAAAAATGTGTTCAAATTTGAAAGAAATAAAAATTTTCGATAAAAGTGTGCACCATCTATTATACATTTCTAAAGCCAAATATTTTATCGATATACACAGGTCAATTGACCACCCTTACTAGAGTTTAGCTTCGTCCTTGACTGTGTACGAGAAAGAGATATGTAGTTTGGATTTTAATTTTATAAGTTTTAAATTTTAGAGTGATGTCTGCAAATGCTAATAATTGAATTCTAAATTTAATATGACTATATATTTAATGAATTTTTAATATAAATATATTATTTGAGCAAAATTTACTGAATTCAACCGAACCAGTATCCGAGCTTTTACATGACCACACGAGAGCTGCTGCATTAGATACTGATACAGACACTGAGTAATTAGAAGAGGGTATCATTTCCTGATGCAGTATAAATGAAATGGCTCTCTCAGTTTTTGGACCCTAGTCTTTTCTTGGAAATTATTCCTTGGTCAATAAACATTTTTTTGGACATCTATATGTACGTGTGTATGTTTTTTCAGAATTATTCAGAATTCGGAAAAGGGTATCTTATTTTCCATTGAATTATATGTCTACTCACTAGTCATTAACCAGAGAGTGTGGGAGTCTCAATAATATAATTTTGACAACTGAGAAAATTAAAAATATATCTAGTACAATCACATCTCTTTATAACAATATCCCTATATAATAATATTTCACTATAAAAATTATATTTTTTCGGAATCAATTTTCATGTTATGTTATAATTAGTATGTTTTATATAACAACATTTCGCTATAACATTCAAAAATATTCAGAACAAACGAGACTGTTATAAAAAGGTTTGACTGTTATACATTACTTGTACGTTACATTATTTTACTAAAGATCTTTCATACCTAACTCCAGTTTAACTATTGTTTTACTACTGATTTTGTTGAGTCTATATTTCAAGTCATTGGGAAAGAGTCAGTTTATATCTTCTACTAAAAAAGTAATAATAATTAAGTAAGTTTTACAATATTCCGATATCTTCTACTCTCGGTTTTAAGTTTATGTGATAATTACGCTATTTTTTTTTTGTTAATTGGTATACAAAAAAAATATTTTTATATTTAGAAATAATTTAATTATACTCACTAAAAGAGTTACATATTTTGGTCAGCAAGATCATGTCCAACTGACGTAAAAAAACAATGAAATTTCTGTAACGCCCTTAGCCTTCAATTTTATTACTATATCTGTTTTTTTTTTTTTTTTTTTTTTTTTTTTTTTTGTCGATTTGTTTTATTGTTCTATTAATTTGTTGTCGTTGTTGTTGTTATTATTATTATTATCTTCATTATTTTCAACATGGTTTCTTCGCTATTATATTATTTTTCTTTTCAAACTTGTTGAGTCGAGGGACTATTGAAAATAATCTCTCTACTTCTACAAGGTAGGAGTAAAGTCTGCGCATACATTACCCTCCCCAAACCCTACACTATGACAATATACTAGGTGCGTTGTTGTTGTTGTTACTGTGATCACGAGGGTATAAATGTAATATTAATGATCTAGAAAATTGAAGAAAAAGAAAATGGAAGGGGGGGGGGGGGGGGGTTAAGCAGCAGCTTTAAACATCCCTAAAAATTGTGGTTTTACATGAGTAAGCAGCTGACTCTATGAATCTATATTCTATATAGTATATAATATAGCAGTCGACTTTAGCTGTTGGCACTTTCTTTCTTTCAGATTTCAAAATCTTTTGAGACAGTTATATTGCAACTTTTTTAGTGTAGTCTCTCCTCTGTCCATTGCATTTCCCCCAAGAATTCTATTATATCAACTTGTTTCTTGGAAATATAAATAACTTTTTATTATAATACCATGATTCGAACGATATATATATACATGTGAGCCTCCTTAAAGTATACTTACAAATCTTAAAAATACAAATTACATTACTTAAAGATGACTTGATAATGTAAAAAAGATTAACACTACATAAGGAATGAGAGCTTTGGAGCATCGGTAAAGTTGTTTTCGTGTGATTTATAGGTCACCGGTTCGAGCAGTGAAATCAACTACTGACGCTTGCATTAGGATAAATTATCTACATGCATACGACCTTTTTTCGAATCCTACGTGAACGCGAGATTCTTCTTGCACCGGATTGCTTTATCTTTTTCTCTCTAGAAGCTACAAGAATGGTAGTAATATATAGCAATCTATGTGGCTAGTTGCTAAAGGATCTTTGTCAAGCTACAGTGTTGTACCTTTCGACAGTACAATCTCGGGATTTCAGCTCAAACCATAAGAAACAAAGAAAGAGAGAGAGAGACTCAACGTTTAGTGCTTCTGTAGCTCTCTAGTTGTGTAACAGTAGTTAAAGCAGGTCCCCTACATGAAATACAATGTACACTCACACTTTGCTCTTAGGGTAACACCAAATTATAATCTTGCCCCATAATTTTCACTTCTTTTTTTTTTCTTTCAATATTTGGTATTCGAAACTCATTGACATTCAAACTAATTCAAATTAATATATACTCCTTCCGTTGAACCTATTTCTTTTTGGTCCGTTTTAAAAAGAATGATCAATTTCTAAATTTGCTAATAATTTAGCTTAAACTTGTCATTCTACCCTTATGAGAAGCTTTTATAACCACACAAATACTCTGACTCCTTTTTGACTTTTTTAGGACCACAAATTCAAAAGTCTTTATTTTTTTTTAAACTTTGTGTCCAGTCATACATGTTCACATAAATTGAAACGGAGGAAGTACTATATAACAATTACTAAATTAGGGGGAAGTAGTTTTCCTTGCTAGATATCTTTTAATTCCAAGACTCATGCGGAGACTTATAATTAAGTTAGTATTTGGATATAAATTTGATTGAAACTTAAAAAAAGAGCTTTTGAAGTTATGTTGAAAAATAATTTTTAAAAGTTAAAGTTGTTTTTTGACATGCATTTTATTTGAAGAAAAGTTGAAGTTTTGTGAGTGGAAGAAAAAAATTTCTTCCAAGTTTAATTTGGGAACTTGAAAGTTTTTAAAAATTTTCCCCAAAACTGGATCATATTTCATTAACAAATAATGTTTTCAATTTTTTTTTTCTTTTGAAAAAATGAAGCCAAATCTATGGCCAAACAGGAGCTAAGTATAAAGGATTGGTGATTAATGGTTTTCACTTTAATACTCCATTTCTTTAAATTTATACGCAAAAATTTAAGGAAAAAAGGAATATTTTTGAAAATTGTGGTCTTAAGTAAAGAGCATGTCACATAATTGTGTGACTATAAAACTTTTGAAGTTTGTGACCTTAAACATGTCATAATATTTGTGTGGCTATAAAAACTTATCATTAAGAGTAAAATAGAAAGTGTCGTATCATTCTTTCTGGAACAGATAGAGTATTAGAGTACTGAATGGGAGCCGCGTGACCTACAGATCACGGGTTCGAGCAGTGAAATCAGCCTAAGCTGCCTACATCACACCCTTTTAGATGCAACTTTTCTCCAAGCCTCGTGTAAATATGGGAAGCTTCGTGCACCGGACTGTCCTTTGGAGTGTTAGAGTAATTACCACAATAGGTGCTTAAAATAATACACACTAAGGGGTCATTTGGTTTGAATACGGCTTATGACGGGATAAGTTATGTTGAGTTTAGTTATGCTGGGATTAATTATCCATGTATTGTTTTGTATCCATTGTTTGATATATTGTATTAAAAATGATAATTGCATAATTTCTAAAAAAAATATATAAGTTATCCCGGCACTAATTACCTCATCCTCTACAAGGTATAAGTTACCCGATACTAATTTTAATCTCGGAATAACTTATACCAGTTTTACTAACCAAATAAAATATTAAAATGATATTAAATTTTTATATCAGCACTATACCTTGTTATATCTCGTAGGAAACGACCCCGAAGGGTTCAAAGCTGCTTATTAACTTCAGATTGACCAATGAACTTGTATTAGTAAAGCATGTTAATAGTACAGTTACTTTTATGTTTTAAGTGCCATGATATAGATTCACAGGTGTTGGTTAAATAGCAGTAGTCCAGCTTAACCTAGTGGGATTTTGGATTCTTTATATATATTTTTTCTGGTTCACAATAAGTGTCCAATTTCTTTTTTTATTTTGATTCAAAATAAATGTCTAGTTCTGTTATCAAGAAACAATTCAATTTATTTTTACTCTTTTACTCTTATGTGCATATCCCTAAAAACTTTCCTCACTCCTCACTATAATTATATGACCAATATTTTAATAAGGGTAGTTTAATCATATTAGATTTTTTGCATAGGATTTAATAGTTTCTTAATGGGCATCCTAAAAGGAAACTGGACACTTATTGTGAACCGGAAAGAATATTATATTAGGGGTCTAAAACTTTAGGTTTAGTCCCATAAGTATGAAAAAAGTGTATAGTGTTGACCTGCCAATAGAGTTGCCAATTTTTTTTGCTGCTTTCATTCAGACACTGAACCCTATATAGCTATTTCTACTTTAATTTGCACAGAGATTATATTGTAGACTAGCTGAGAAACTTGATAAATTAAATCTCATCTCCTTGTTAAAAATCATATGCAGCTTTTGGCCGTGTTGCTTTTTTGTTTTGGTCTGCAAATTGTTCCCAACTACTCTAACTTCAATTTGGTAATTCTTGGGTACATAAACCACCATTAAAATGAATAGTTGAAAACCCTATGCAATAGAGAGTTTAGCTTTGAAGAAGAAAGAAATTGATAACTTTAGCTGTAATTACAGATGTTAAAATTTGCAATTTATTAATCCATGAAATTTGTTAATTAGAAGAAATGAAAAAGTCGTAGAGAGGATTAAAAGTAATACTATCTCACTTAGTAGAGCACTTATACTTTGCTGCCTATGTATATATTTGTGCAAGATTCTATATATATTTACCAATTCTTCCCTTTATGAACAATTAACCTAAATGGCTGTTTACCTAATCGTTTAAACTAAAAGTGCCCGCTGCATATATAATTATATTGTAATCCATTTATAATACGTATATAATCTATGTACTATATCGTTAGAAAAAATAAAACGTTAATTTGGCGAACTATTTGCATAAAGACCTCATCTCTTTTCTTTTTCTTCTCTCTAATCCCACGACCTTTGGCCTGTGAAAAAAGTAAGAAGAGTCTCGATGATCCACGAAAATTCAGGATCTTTAGGATGCAATTTATCATATATTTAGTCTAATTTTTTATGTCTGGTATTCTTTTTGGTGTTGCTATTTATGTGACTTGACGAGACTCTCTTTAAGTCTCTACTTAATTTTTTTTAACAATTCTCATTAAATCTAAGAGCTAGAGTTTATTAAATGATTTACGAAACCAAAAAGTGTTCACTTTTGAAAAACTTAACGAACCAGAGCTAATTAAGTATATAGTTAAGAGATTATATATATTAAAGCTAGTCGACTGTTTTTGTGTACGATACGTCCTTGTGGTCCGGCCCTTTCCTGAACCCTGCGTATAGTGGGAGCTTAGTGCACCGGGTTGTCTTTTGATCGACTGCTTACAACAGCTCCTTCAAACTACTATCGAGCAAGAACTTAAGGTTTCTTTAGTTAAGCAAAGCACTGTATGGAGTAAAATTGATTAGTGACAGTTGGACGAATGATGAGGTGACACGTGGAACTGAAGACAGGTGGAATACGAGTCATAGGAGATAACGGGTACCGAATGCGAGTATGTGACTGGTGCTGGATGAATCCCGAAGGCAGAGTTGCTGACAATAAAGATTCAACGATTTGATATCGTATAGCATTCAATGAGTAGCCGTTATAGAAAATATTAATATTTATAGCCAACCGTTGTGCAACCATCAATGACAATTTTATTCTCATTCAAGAGCAGCTTGATTTGGGGATCTTGTCTCCCTAAATAAGGATATAAATAGAAGAATTAGCATCAATTTTGTGGACATGAAATATTCTGTACACTAAAAGCTTTCGTTTTTTCTCTAAATTATAAAGTCATTTACTTTCTTCTGCTCCTAATATCGCTTCTACTTCGGCTACCAAAAAGATTAAGCTCATAACTAGTCTTGTATTTCCTTTAATTTCATTTCGTAATTCTTTTGTTCTTACTTGCTTAATACTTTATGAGTAAAATTAATTCACTTATCTACAAATCATATTATAAATTGAACTGTACCATTTTACGGGTAAACAAACAGTAAATCACATTTTCTGGTCATCTCAATTCTAGTACCTTATAAGATCAAATCATAGGGTTTCTAATGGACATTTTTTTCATGTTTTACAAGCGTTTAGTTAAGGAAAAGATGACCTGTTATTGAAGGAGGATTTAGGACGGATTATGTGTGCTTTCAATATGAACGAGAGGCAGATTCAGAATTTGAAAGTACGATGCATCATTATATAAAAATTTGAGCAAATGTCAAGCTCGAGTGAGAATCGAACTCAACCAATACACTAAAAGTCAAGTTGTGCCCCCTGAAATCAAGCAATGCAGCTGCCTAAACTTTGAGTCCTAGAATGCTAATCAAATTGTATACCAGTTACTTAAGATATATAAACATATATAATTTTTTCGAGGTAATCGCGGGCCGATAACCCCTATCCTTTAGGGTAGGTCCGCCTCTGACGTAAATTTACATACATAAAGATCAGATCACACGTTATATTAGATATTTAACTATAAATCTTGAATTCGTTTATATTAGATATAATCAAAAGTTACTGGTTCAATCTATTAAGTTCAATGGTCAACATTGATATAGTTTTACTTGATTTTTACCATTAGATGATCAATCATGAATTAGTGTTGAATTCAATCATGCTCCACGTGGCAATCAATGTACTAGGATGTGGAACGATGAGAAATTAAGCTCTTTGACGACTGTCGTTTTATAAATGACTGAATGTAAAAGGCCAGAAAACAGTAGTAATGACAATACGACATAAATTCTTAGCATTTACAGACTGATATTCCAAAAATAAGATGCTCCATTTCATTTTCCTTCAGTCCATTCTAGCAACTTTAAATTGAGGAGAAGATACCACCGAACTCAACGGTGTAGTCATTGACTATATAAAAGATATTTACACAATCAACTAATAATTATTTATTTGCTAATTATAATTAAATCTCGTAATAATTATAACTCCAATTGATAATTTGATAAATAACACACTTTGACGGATTAAAATTCACTGATAATGTAAAAAATTCTTACAACGTCAGTACATAACTTTAATCCTACTTCCCATAGCTATTTTATTAGAGAGGAAGATGTAGAGTACGTAGAAAGAAGAAGAAAAATTGAGTTTTGGGGACCAGCGGCGAACTCAGAAATTTACTGAAAGGGTGTTCGTGAAAAAAATTCTCCGAGAAATAGTGTTCAATATATGTTATATACCTCTAAAATTTAATATTTTATCTATATACGCGGTGTAATTTTTTGACGAATGGTGGTCGTAGCTTCGCCCATTGGGGTGG